>CAUYRT010020577.1:0-30724 GCA_963574885.1 Lepilemur ruficaudatus
TCTCTGGACTACTTTGACAGAGTAGGTTTTTGAATGTAACAAGATCAGTCAACTTGAGTGGTAATATATTTTGGGAAATCAGCTCACTACAAATTGTGACTGTAAACATTGTACTGTAAATGTTTTGTAGTTTTCCCCCAATAAAATTAAAAAAAAAAAAGAAAGAAAACATCTATGTGTGAATAGATTTTGATTGGAGCAGATAGCAGATTTGTGTTTTCAACAAAGAACCACACAAAACAAGTCCTCCCAAACTCCCCAATAAACAAACAAACAAAACCCCATTCTCCTACCTCACCAAAAACTTTCTGACACAGTTGGGCTAAATCCATGTCATCAGCTTAGGAATTTTGCTTTGGAAACCAGCCAGTGAGGTTAAGTCACATTTTCAGATGCTTCCTCTTTGGAAAACCTCCAATTTTAAAAGCTTTATCCAATTCTCAGCTTTTGAATGTCCCACAAGATGTTTTTGAAGGATTATGTTACTCCCTTTGGAATTCCATGTAGAGCCGGGGGATTTGGGGAAATGCTTGAGAGTAATTTTCATGCAGAAAAAAAGACACCAAGCTGAAGACTGGATTGTAATTCAATTACGAAGTTCTGATGACATTCTAAAACTGGAAAGTACAGTTTGAATGCTTTTTGAATAATAACACATTGCCAACATTGAATTACAGCTAGTATTTTTACACGAAGACTAGGAATACTAGGAACATAAAACAATTTTATAGCCAGTTACCTTTGAGGTTGAGGGAAATGACAATTCATCACACTGAGGTCTTTAGTGCATGCCACAAAGAAAGATTATAATATGTGTAAGAATGAAGGCTCGCCACATGTTAGTCTGTGAAGAGCAGGATTTGAATATAGAGGACACAGTGGTCTGCAAAACACTACAGAACTTGTGAAATGAGGACAGGGTTGCAATGCTTTTGAGAACACTCGTGTTGCCAGGAACACGAATCGTAGTCTTCATAGATACCACATTTATACTTTAATCAGAAAAATTCTATTGAGACTAACCTTTCAGGGAGGGAATATTATCTAAACAGAACACAGTCATTTCAGCTGCTAGATGAAAAACTTGTATTTTATGAGCCTACAAAGAAGTGAGTTGAATGTTATCATAAGATAACACATGGTCTTGAGGCACCCTGGGGTGCTGATATCTCACATCACAGCACAAGCTCAAAAACCCCCTAGCCTGCTTGATAATTGTCAAAGTTATTTTAATTTGAGCCATAACCAATTATTTATGTAAAAATATACTGTAAAGATGATAATAGGAGAGCAAGAACATGAAAATGTATTTTTTCTCAGGCTGTTGAGATTAATGAACCCTCAAAAATATTATTAATTTTGCAGAATGAGTCCCACATCTAAACAGCTCTGCATTTCAAAATACCTTGGCTTTCTTCTCCAAAGAAAGAATTAATTCGATACTCATGACTGAGTCAGAAAAGTATTACTGACAGGTGCTCAGCATGTTTTCCCCTGCATGGCTCGCCCTAAAGATGCCTTAATTTTGCCACAAAGCCTTTTAGTCTGGTATTTTTCCCTTGATCTTGTTTGAGAGCTCTATTCCCAGTGGCATGGGAGGAGAAAAGATAAACGCACAGGTTTCACTAATTTTCTTTAATTCAGGGAGATGTGCTCTGCCTGTTGTCCTAAACACTAGCCAGAACCCTATGAGAATAAGGTATCCAGTATCGCCCAATCCTACTTAGTGGGGACAAAAAGAACTTGAGAGGAGGCCTTCCCAAGGCTTGCTAGAAAACAGATTAGGGGGCTGGAAACTAAGAATGTTTAGGAAGTGACATTACAAATACAGATCAGAGAAGAAAAGGCTTAGTGGTTCCTTGGCTTTGGTTCTTTAGAATGTGCAGAATTTTGGGGCAGAAGATGTTAACTGATTTATTTGAACTTCCTTAGGGATAGAATAAAAGTAAGATGGCCTTAAGCAAGCGCACAAAGGGTTTAAAGACTGAGCTAAGAAAAAGCTGTCAGTCTAAGACAGTCGGCAGAAAAAAACTAATAAGAAATAGAGCCTAGTGGAATGCCAGAGAGAGAAAGTATTTTGAACAAACTAGAAAACAAAAACCAAAAAAATGATATTTGGAAAAAGAGATATTATCTATGTCTCCATCCTTTCAAGATCTTTTGCTTGATTGAAAGCATGTACTTTCCCCTGTTAATTGGGAGACAAGGCTGTGGTTAGGTAGAGGCACTGCTTCTGGGAGCTGCCTATGCCATCCATCTCTTCTTCCCTTCCTTTTGTCCTTGTTCTAATTTAGTTCATGGAGCGTGTGTGTGTGTGTGTGTGTGTGTGTGTGTGTGTGTGTGTGTGTGTGTGTGTGTGTTCCTGCACGCAGGTGCATGCATTAAACAGAAAGATTTGAAACTTTTCTTTGTTGAAAGGAAGGCTTCAAATGGAACAATAGTCCATCTCTCAGGAAAATTCCCATCCTGGGGATTCCCTTTAAGGCAATTCAAGCAATGACTAGAAAGGTGCCCTTAGACTTGCCCTGTAATGAGATGTTACAAGCCATTAATTTTATGAAACTCCAAAGAAACCACGGCCAGGCCATAAAAACAGAAGGAAAAAAAAAATAGATCTTCTAGGAATCATGGAAAAAATACTAACTTTCCAAATTGAGTGAATGAATTTGAGCCCTCTTTTCTTTTCCTTTCTGCATTGTATTTGAAGCCAGTTGTGTTTTGCTGGTTTTTGCATTTTCCCCAGAAGCACTTGCAAAATGCTTTAGTTTTAGGGTTTTCAAGTAATTGAGAGCTAGAAACCTCAAAAGGGGAGAGAAAATCAGAGCAGAAACGTTCACTCAAAAGCCTTTAGTAGCTCTCCATTGCTCTGAAGATCAAGTCCTCAGCGTAGCTTACAAGGGACCACAGGATGGTGCCCTTACTTAACTCTCTTCCCTCGTTTCTCCTCCTGACCCCCTTACTTCTCTCGGTTCCTGTCTTGTCTCTGGCCTTGGAACATCTCATTTTCCCTGCTTCAAACTCCTTTCACTAGGCTAACAGCTATTTACGGTGTAGGCTCAGCTTAGACTTCACGGTCTTCAGGAAGCTGACCCCAATCACTACCTTCCCCACCCTCGTGTCTAGGTTACGCCCATCCTCTGTGCTTCTCCTGCACCTTCCCTGTCTTGGCAGTTGTCACACTATGTACGAATTTAGGTGCTTATTTACTCAGCTGTCGTGGTCCTCACTAGACTATGAGTTCTGTTGTTACGTTCCAGAAGAGTTTGTGTAACGTAAACTAGCTTTTGTGGAAGGGATTATTTCAAACTTCGGGGCCTAATTTTAGCTGTGGCAGTGTGTGAGGAACGTATATATAACCTATACATTCATTTAGTTTCTCTTCAGTGCTCTTTCTCTTCCATCTTTGAGTATATTTTCTTTTAACTGTTGTTTTAAAGTATAGCCCTGGGGTTTTTGAAGCTTTTAGCTTCACGAGTGGACCTCATTCAATTTTTTTTAAGTATCCTCTTGAGGATTGATTGGTTTGAAAGCTTGGTTGTTATCCAAAGCCCTTATCTTTCGACCATCATTCCTCAGGTGCTCTTACAGAAACACCTAAATTGTAGGAATGCCTTTAATGTGGTGTCACATGAAATGGTTGAATATAAATACTTGCCTCTAAAGAAAGTTTTTGGAGCTTAGGAAGTGTGCAAGTCATCTTTGCAGCCCTGCTCCCTTCGAACTGTAATTTTTCATTACGAGAGTCAGGATGCATTGACTCTGCTTTTTATTTGTCTCATAACCAGGACAACTTACCCTAATGACATAATATTTTTATTCCATTATGCTACATAACAATTTGCTAATGTTTTTATCACGAAGTTCACATTTATTTGTTTCAGAATGATATGCCACAAGAGAAAAGGACAATAAGAAATTCGCTGTTTTTATTTGAGAATGATAGTAAAATTTGCATCTAAATTACCTAAATGGTATCATTGTCTTCTTAAATGGCACATAGTGTTACAGACCAGTGCTTGTTATATCATAATGTATCTTAGGTAAGTATTTTCAAAATCTTCTTATCAATCACTTAGTCTTCAACTGAGCTATGCAAGATGGTGGCTCCTCAGCACATGTAGCTATTGAGCATCTGAAATATGGCTAGTCTGAGCTGAGATGGGCTGGAAGTGTAAAATATAGGCCAGACTTTGAGGACTTAGTTAAAACAAAAAGAATTAAAAATATCTCATATTTATCTCAAATAAATCAATTTATATTGATTGCATATTGACATGATAATTTGAATATATCAGGTTAAATAAATGGTACTATTAAAATTAATTTCATCTGTTTCTTTTTGCTTTTTTAATGTGAACACTAGCAAATTTAAAATTACGTACATGGCTTGCTTTATATTTTTATTGAATAGTGCTGGTCTGGACAATAATTAAATAATGAGGACTCTTTGTTTTCTTTTGCTAGAAAGGGAGCTATTTAGTCACTCTGGCAAGTAAAACTTGGTGACTGGTTGACTTATAGGAATGAGATCCCCAAAAGCAATTAACTATATCTAATGCCCTGAGATAAAATGCTCATAATAATGTTAATTACTACTCTAGTGAACTAATAATATTATTTACTTCTTTGGATTTAATGAGCATTCAATAAGATAATATGTGTGAAGGAGGTGACCTAGATAATATTATCTTATGAAGAGAAGGGTGCAGGTGAAAACTGTCAGGGAACAATTTAAAAACTATTTTCAAACCTGATGTATAGTAGTAGTGTGCTCAGTTATCTGTGGATTCAATTAAAGCATTAGAGAAGAAACCTCTTTTGGTTTCTGTGAAAACTTGTTATGCCAGAAGCATTTTTCATGTAGCTATATAATCTGTATAACCATCTTTCTAAATGGTGCATGACATTTTGTTTAATCAATATATCAGCCTTTACTCAACCATTCCCTTATTATTAGACGTTGGATTGTTTTCATCTTTTTTCCTCACTGTTATTAATGTTGTGGTGAAAAATATCTGCAAAACTTTTCCCATAGTTGAGTTTGAGTCCAAGGATGTCAGACTAATTTTATTTTTTATTTTTAAAATTTTTAAATTTTTTTTATTTCAGCATATTATGAGGGTACAAATGTTTAGGTTACATATGTTGCCTTTGCCCCATGCTTGAGCCAGAGCTTCAAGTGTGTCCATCCCCCAGATGGTGCACACCACACCTATTAGGTGTGAATATACCTATCCCTTCCTCCCCATCCCACCTTCCTGATATCTAATGAATGTTTCTACTAAATGTGCACATAAATGTTGAATCAATTAATGCCAATTTGATGGTGAGTACATGTGGTGCTTGTTTTTCCATTCTGTGATACTTTACTTAGTAGAATGGGCTCCAGCTCTATCCAGGATAATACAAGAGGTGCTAGATCACTATTTTTTTTTTCCTGTGGCTGAGTAGAGCTCCATGGTATACATATACCACATTTTATTAATCCACTCATGTATTGCTGGGCACTTGGGTTGTTTCCGTATCTTTGCAATTGTGAATTATGCTGCTATAAACATTAGAGTGCAGATGTCTTTATTATAAAATGATTTTTTTTTCCTTTAGGTAGATGCCTAGTAGTGGGATTGCTGGATCAAACAGTAGTTCTATTTTAGGTTCTTTGAGGTATCTCGATATTACTTTCCATAGAGCTTGTACTAATTTGGAGTCTCACCAGCAGTGTAAGAGTGTTCCTATCTCTCCACATCCATGCCAGCATTTGTTGTTTTGAGACTTTGATAAAAGCCATTCTCACTGGAGTTAAGTGATATCTCATTGTGGTTTTGATTTGCATTTCCCTGATGATTAGAGATGTTGAGCATTTTTGATATGTTTTTGGGATTAATCTGTCTTCTTTTGAAAAGTTTCTGTTCATGTTCTTTGCCCACTTTTTAATGGAGTTGTTTGATTCTGTAAGAGTGGGAAAACCATTCAAGTTTCTGGCTGACACTGAAGAGTTATCCAGCTAGAAGGGAGTTGGATATAAGTTGGATATAGTAATTTTATCTGTAACAGTTGAAAGGTCTCTGAGAGTGTCCTGTAGCTATATAAAAACTCATAGAAATGACCAACGTTATATGTGAATTAGTTTAAATCTGCATGGTTGGTTTGGGAAGAGACCATTTATTTGTGTTTGTAAATGGTTTAGACCTTTCAGTTCCACTAAAAAAAAAATGTTGGAAGAAAGTTTTCCCATGACCATGTGTTTGTAAAAGTTTTATTTTTAGAGCAGATGTTCAAAGCCCCAAAAGCTGAGTCTACATTTTGTGAATGTATTTATTGTCTTAATCATACAGAGCTTCTGTACTGGTAGTAGGTTGAAATTACAACTCATTCCAAATAAAGTTGTGCAGAAAAAGGAAGGCAACCCCAAATTAAAGCAGAATACTTTAATAATAATCTCTTTTAAAATATGGCTTCTCATTATCATAACATCATAAACTCCATTTATAGATATAGCTCTAGAGTTCAAGAGTATACGTTCAGAGTTCCTGCAGCAATGCTCATTCATATGGAGAGAACAGCACGGAGAATGTATTTGTGTGAAGCTGATTTGTGTAGTTTATGTTCTATGCATATATAGCTGTTAATTTTAATATAGTTGCCCTTACTCTCAGGAACACCTGCCACCTGAACAATCCAGTTGTAAAATCAACTCTCCCAAGAATTATTTCCTACTTCTACTTATTGCTTTTAAGAGCAATGCTTGAGCACAACTTGTGTCTAAGAATCACTTGCCTGTAGTTCCAGCTACTCGAAAGGCTGAGGTGGGAGGATTGCTTAAGCCCAGGAGCTTGAGACCAGCCTGGGAAATATAGTGAGATGCCTGTTTCTTACCAAAAAAAAAAAAAGTGTTTAAAGTTATGATTACCATGATACTGGTTGAACATTTGAAAGGTTCTAGATGTCTTACAAACCATGCCTTATGGCTTGCATCGTGCGCCATGAATTCTAATGATGGTGTGCTGATAAGATGACTTTATGTGTTTAGAAAGAAAGGTATTCCATTTAGAATCAGAACACCAGGGCTTGGGTGCTGGCCATGTTACTTGGGTGAGTCGCATAACTTCTGAAAAGTATTGGGTTTCCTTGTTGGGAAACAAGAAATAGTAATAATTACCTTACCCTTATCATATCTCACAAAATGGACAAACAACGATAAGTGGTTGCCAGGTGCTGGGAATGGTGGGCATAAGAAAAAGTTTTGGGATGACAGAAATAATTTATATATTGATTATATTGGTGGCTCTATGAACATGTAAATTTGTCAAAACTCAGAACTGAACATCCAAAGCAGAATTAATTATACTTTATATAAATTATACCTCAAAAACATAATTTAAGAACTTTGTAAGTGCTAACTACTGAACAAATAAAAGTTACTTTTTTTTCTTTCCATAGAATGTTGGTTTCATAAGACAGGCAATAGTTTTATAGTGACTATTAGAGAGGAAATAGTTCTTCCCCACTTGAATTAGAATGGATGTTCTGGTGGTTCTTGAATCTTGATCTACATAAATTGTTTATCTTTCCTAATGCTTGGGTTAAATAAAATGAAACTTTCATTGAAGCGATATCCCCAGGGAACTATCCTTCGCCAATATCTCCTGTCACTCTCTGAGCTCTTCAGTTTCCTTGGCTTCAGTTATTCTGATGGCATCCAGTTCTCTACCTCTCACTTGAACCTCTTTTTTGAGCTCTAGAACTGTAATATTTTTGTCTGGAAATTTCTACTTGGAAATTTCCACAGATATCTTTAAACTCATTATGTTGAATACCAAATGCATCAATTCTATCAGTTCTTTGCTTTTTCTCATTAATTCCTCATATATTTATTGAGTGTACACTTTATGGAGGCATTGGGCTAGGCATGGACATGCAAAGGTATATAACACAGTCCCTTCATTCCTAAGATTACAGGCTAATGTAAGTAAATGTATAATAAATTCAAGAAAGTGTAATTTTGGGGGGGAACACATATAATTTTGGGGAAAGCTGTATATCATCCTTTATTTCTTTTCTTTCATTTTTACACATACCCAATGAATAAATTATTCTAATTTTGCCTTCCTAACTCTTTCTCAAGTTTATCTTCGCCACTCTATTCATCTATACATAACCATCTTAGTACAGGCCCTCAGAGTCTCCTTTTGGGGCTATCACAACAGCCTTATGATTGTCCCCCAAGCCTCCAGGCCTGTCTCTCTTAAATCTGCCATCAATACTGCTATGAGTGATCAACCTATATTGGATGTGTCTCTCTGATTGAAATTTTTCAATAGTTCTATATCACCTATAGAATAAAGCTCAAGATTCTTACCAGGAAATTAATCCTCCTCCAATATCCAGCCCCTTCTATTCACTTTAGTTTTATGATCAAACATTTACTTAACACTTTGTCCCCCAGAAACAGTGAACTACTTATATTTTTGGGTGATATCCCACACAACATGCCATTTATAACCTCTAAGCTTGCACTTTTTTTTTTCTTTTGCTTCCATCGGAAATACTTTTTCTAACTCCAGTGTCATCATCCTCTAGTTATCTCTTTCTCATTGTTCAAAACTTAGCTAAGCTGAACCTTTCTTGACTCTCCTAGGGTGAGTTAGTGACATTCTCTATTTTGCCTATCACCTAATGTTGAAATTCTCTCTTTATGTGTTGGGCTCACTTACCAGATTGTAAACTTATTGAGGGTAAGACTGTGTCTTAGTCTTTGCGTCCTCAGTGTCTGGCACATGCTAAGTACTCAAATACGTTTTTGGTGAATTAAATCAAAGGATGTGGCCCTTGTCTTATTATACACATATATTAATAATAACATGGACGGCATTTTTCAGTCAAAGTGGTTTTCCTCAGTCAGGCAAGAAGAAATCATCTATATACATGTGGAGACAGAGAGAGGGAATACTATCACAGACTTTAATATATATATAATACATTTATTCTTGTATGAACAGATACATAATTCCAATCTGTACATATGTGGACATTTAAAAGGATGTAAACAGTAAGGAGATGAAATTAAACTGTGTATGTATAACACATCAAACCTAAACTACTCACTCACACAAACAAGCAGACTCAAACAACCAACTTTGTCTAAAAATCTGAAGAACTTCACACATAGTCACTGGGAACTTCATCAATGAAAACATATACAAATGTCCATCGGAGTAGAGCTGGTTAGTCTTTGTTATATAAATAAACATGTAACATAGAAATTGGTGGAGAAACAAGAAAAGACAAAAGCCCTACCATTTACACATATGTAAATGTATGAACTCTTAGCATTGTCACTACTTGCTTTAGAATTTTTCTAGCAGGAGATAAGAAGACATGAGTGAGTATATATATTTATATAGCTTCATTTCCTGCCTTGTTATTACACCTCAATGAACTTCTTACATTAATAGCTCCTTGAATATTGCATGATTTGTAGGAAATTTATAGAATGATGCTGTTCCATAGCCTGAAATATCTTTCCTCTGGCTTCTCTGGGTGGTTTGTTTCTGTTTATGAAGACTGCAGCTTAATTTAGGTATATTTTCCTTTAGGAAGGCCCTATTCCTCTTCCCCACCATTTCAGGATAAATTAAAGGTCTACTTTTGTTTTCTTAAAGCATCCTTTGCAATCGCAGTATTATTTATACTGATTGTCCTTTTGGGTTTTCTTGTCTTTCTCCTCCACTACACTGGGACATCTGGTGCCTACCACTGTGCCTAGCATATAGTAGGCACTTAATAAAGCTTTCTTTAAAAAAAAAAAAGAGGCCAGGCATGGTGGCTCACGCCTGTAATCCTACCACTCTGGGAGGCCGAGGCGGGCGGATCGCTCAAGGTCAGGAGTTCGAAACCAGCCTGAGCAAGAGTGAGACCCCATCTCTACTTAAAATAGAAAGAAATTAATTGGCCAACTAAAAATATATAGAAAAAATTAGCCGGGCATGGTGGCGTATGCCTGTAGTCCCGGCTACTCGGGAGGCTGAGGCAGTAGGATCCCTTGAGCCCAGGAGTCTGAGGTTGCTGTGAGCTAGGCTGACGCCACGGCACTCACTCTAGCCCGGGCAGCAGAGTGAGACTCTGTCTCAAAAAAAGAAAAAAAAAAAAACAGTTTTCTTTCCTGGAAGAAAATTAAAATTTTGAGAACCTAGTATATATCTGTCACTATGTGCTAAGTGTTTATATAGTATTGGAGGAAAAGCAATAAGAGGCAAGAAGCTTAGCAAACAGAAAGTGTTTGCAGTTCTGTAGTCTTAGATCTGTGCTTACTCATACGCTTGGGGGATCTACATTGTTTTTCCCATATGTACAATAACAGGCTGCTTCTCTCATTAGAAAATGTGTGGACCTATTGGGGAAGTCCACCGATAGTTTATTTTGTAATATTCTCTGTTTTATTGAGAGGAAATTCTATTTAAATAGACTGTAAGGTGTTTCTTAAAGTGGGGCAATCATCCTCTAGGGGTTGTGAAGCCAGAGAATAAGCAGACACATCTTCCTGGTATGTTAACATTTACTCATAGCTACAGATACTTCTAGTTAAAGATGGTTGAATAAAGGCATATTAATGCCACTTTCCTCCTAGAAACTCATAAAAACAATAAAACAAACAAAAAACTCACCCTCTTCCAAATCCCAAAAGAATAAAAAATCAGGGGAGAAAACTCTATGTTCAACTGAAAACAGAAAAGAAACACAATTATGAAGAATAATTCCCAAATATAGTGAAATTTGGATCAAATATAAGAGACTACTTGGAGCCAAAATAAATCTTCTTGACCTTGGGTGAAATAGAGTGCCACACCCAAGACCCCAAGGCAGTGGGGCCAAAAGGGGAGCCACATAGGCTAGCTGCTCTGGTCATCCGTAACCTAGATTCTCAGCTGAGGGAGATTGCTAGAGGTGAGGGTGGGTACAGGAACGAAAAAGGAAAGGTTAAATTATCAGGATCTGCAATTTAAGGCCCTTTGCTGTAAGCCGGACTAAACTCTTGAATGTATAAATCTGGAAGGAGACAACACCAGGGAAAAGAACACAACAGACTCGGCAAGAGATTGTTGGAAGCAACAAGCCGCAATTGAAGCTGCAGACTTTCCCAGCTCAAATGATCTCAGAAATAAATGTGTAATTACCAACAGTGACAAAATTGCAGGGTGCTCTGACAGTGTATAACAGGGGATTCGACATTGTCTGTGGCCGGGGGAGCTTTCTCGGAGTAAGCGGTTTGAGTTGAGAGCTGATGTATGAGTCTGCAAAGCAAATGGAGGAGAAGAACATTGTTGTCAGAGGTATGAGCAAGTTCAAAATCTCCCTGGCAGATGAGAGCACGCTGTGGGTGAGAAGCAGAAGGCAAACGTGCCTGGAATGCAAAGAGTGGGAGTGGAGCGGAGAGAGAACAGTGAGAGGTGAGACCAGGGAAAGGAGGGTCAAATGCGGAGGACTTCAGAGTTCCTGTTAAGGATTCCTAAGAGCAATGGGAAGCAATTGAAAGATTTTAATCAGAGTTATGGCATGATTAGATTAGCATTTCAAAGTGACATCTTTGGCTGTAATGAAGACAACTGACTTGAGAGCAAAGTCTAGTGTGAATGTAGGGAGACCAGCTAGGAGGCTATTGTAGCAAAACAGGTGAGGGGTGATGATACCTCAGATAAGGGCTGTGACAGTGGAAATGGAGGAAAATGGCACCTTTGTGAAATATGTAGGACGCAAATAGGCCTACCTTGGTAATGGATTAGGTTTTGAGATGTGTGTGGCAGAAACCACTAATTGCCCCAGTATCCATTTTCCTTTTCTCCCATTTAGAGACAATGCCATGTACCTCACCCTGAGTTTGAGCTGCACACACGACCACCTAGATAGGGTCTACATTTGTCAGACTGTCCTTCAGTTAGATGTGACCATGGACGAAATTTGGACCAATGTCCAGAGCCCTCCTAAAATACAAGGCTGCTTGCCCTGGACTCCAAGCCCCTTCACATAGGCTGAACCATGGACACAGTGCTAATGATCCAGTTTCCGTCCATGAAAACTTGAACATCAGTTTAAGGGCTGGAAGAACAAGATAGAAGTTACTTAGATTCTTGGATGATTTTGATGGAGCAGAGCCTCCCCACTGGCTCAGTTCTACTCACTCTTGAATCTTTATGCGTGATAGACATCATTACCTGTCCTGGTTGAGCCACTATATTTTTGGATTTCTGTTACAGGAATTTAGCCAGATTACTTCAGATGGTGGGAGAGGACGGAACTGTTTGCATGATGATGACATTCACTGAGATGGGAAACATTTGCTATCTTTTTCAGCTTTTAGTTATTTACATACTTGATTAAATGTTATTTTATGTCTCAATTTGAGTAATTGATAAAAATGTCTCAAAACTAGATACCATTCCCTGGGTTGTAATAAACTCATTCTTTTTTTTTTTATAAGATTAAGCTTGCCAATTATAATTTTATCTAATTGTGCTATCACTCAGCTCATATTTATCAAACTATTAACGTATAATGAAAAACAAAATGGACTTGCTGAACCCCAGGTATATTTATTTCTATAACCCTGAGCTAACCTATCAATCTATTTAAACAAACAAAGAGTAAAGAGGCAAGAAACAATATTTAATAAGATGAAAGAAAAGAGAAAATGAGTTTAACTTAGCTTGAGTTTATTTTTTGGTTCACCAATAAGAGTCCCTAGAAATCATCACTTTCAATTTTAAGAAGGGTTTATATGCTCTCCACTTAATCTAATTGATTTTATTTGAAATAGAAGCTAAACTCAGTATTGAGAATCAATCCTCTTTCCTTTAAAAAATCAGAACAGCCACCACATGCAAATTTGCAGCATCTTTTTTTTCCTATGGTATCTCGGATTACTTTAAAATATTTCTGTCAAACATTTTCTGTATTATTTATCCAGAGACTTATTACCAAAGTATTAGAAGCTAGAAGTAGGTAAAATAAGTGGTTATTATCATAAAAATTATTCATATTTTACAAAATCTATATTAAAGTCCACTTGGAATTTTATGAAGTTTTCATGGAAGTTTACTAAATGGTGCTGGGTGCTTGGATAGCCACATGTTGAAGACTGAAACAAGATCCACACTTCTCACCTCTCACAAAAATCAACTCAGTATTAATTCTGTTGAATGTAGTCAATGATGCAGTTGATTCAATTCTTTACAGTTCTTGCCTTTTGTACTTGTAACCATGAAATTTGTGTATAAATGTGAGTATATTATAAAGTGTAAGATGTTGATCCAAAAAAAAAAAAATCAACTTCATGATGGATAAGATTTAAACCTAAGGCATGAAACCATAAGAATTCTAGAAGAAAATGTTGTAAAAACTCTTATAGACATTGGACTAGGCAAAGAATTTATGAAGACAAGCTCAAAAGCAATCACAGCAACAACAAACATAAATAAATGAGACCTGATCAAATTGAAAGCTTCTGTATAGCCAAGGAAACTATTACTGGAGCAAATAGACAACCTACCGAATAGGAGAAAATACTTGCATGCTATGCATCTGATAAAGGGCTGATAATTAGAATCTATATAGAACTTAGGAAAATCAGCAAGAAAAAATCAAACAACCCCATTAAAAAGTGGCAAAGGACATGAACAGAAACTTTTCAAAACAAAATAGACTAATGGCCAAGAAACGTATGAAAAAATGTTCAACATCTGTAATCATCAGGGAAATGCAAATCGTAACCACAATGAGATATCACTTGCCTCCAGTGAGAAAGGTTTTTATCAAAAAGTTCCAAAAACAATAATGTTGGCGTGGATGCAGAGAGATAGGAACACTCATACACTGCTGGTGGGACTGCAAACTAGTATAACTTCTATGGAAAGTAGTATGGAGATAATCCAAAGAACTAAAAGTAGAACTACCATTTGATCCAACAATTCCACTACTGGGTACCTACCCAAAGGAAAAAAAGACATTCTATAAAAGAGATATCTGAACTCAAATGTTTATAGTTAGGACAATTCGCAATTGCAAAGATGTGGAAACAACCCAAGTGCCCACCAATACATAAGTGGATTAATAAAATGTGGTATATGTATACCATGGAGTACTACTTAGCTATAAAAAATGTTAAAATACCTATTGTATTATCCTGGATGGAGCTGGAGCCCATTCTTTGAAGTGAGGTATCACAAGAATGGAAAAATAAGCACCGCATGTACTCACCATTAAATTGTTACTAATTGATCAATACTTATGTGCACATAGGGAAGTCACATTCATCAAGTGTCAGGCAGGTGGGAGGGGGCAGGAAGGATGGGTAAATTCACACCTAACAGATGTGGTGTGCACTGTCTGGGGGATGAGCATGTTTGTAACTCTGACTTGGGCAGTGCAAAGGCAATTTATGTAACCAAAGCATTTATATCCCCGTAATACTCTGAAATAAAAAAAAAAAGATAGAAACCAATGAAGGACCTCAATAATCCTCACAATGATCCTAATAAAAATAATTTTTATAGCTCCTATTTCAACACTTCAACTCCTTTGTACTTAGCCATAGAGAACTCGTTGAAAGTATATTAGGGCAGCTGTTCTTATTTAACAGGTGAAGCAGGGGAATTATTAAATAACAGAAACTTTTCTAGGTTTAGATACTAAAGGGAGACTAAATAAAGCATCTACTCTGAACGTTCTTATGTCCAGTCTAGTGTACCTTCCAGAAGCCTATGCTTTCTTATAGAAGAAATGGAAGTTCATTATCAAATTAGATGATACTGGCATCTATTTAAAATGATGCTGATGAATGAGCTAATTGCATCTTAATGGTGATTTCTGTAGGTACTCTATCTCCAAATCTTTCAGTGTTATTTTAAACATTGGAAAGTCGATTTAAGAAATGATTATTTTTCTACTAGGAAGCACGCAGACTTTAGCGTCTACAGTGGTCCATAAATCAATACACTTGATGCAAACAAAATTACTTAAAACATAGATTTGCCAATTAGAAAGAGAATTTAGTTGTGTTTTTCCAAAGCTATTTGAAATGGGCTTGAACCATCAAATATTTTTTGCCAGGTACTATTCACAGTTCACAATGGTGAACAAAACAGTCTGAACCTTCATATAAATTTTTTGCTAATGGGGGAGATAAACAAAAAATATATATAAAACAGAATACCATCCATGCAATCAAGAAAAATAGAGCAGAATAAAGAGACAGGGAGAGATGAAGAGGGTAGGGGTCTTTGAATAAAAATATCAGCTTGAAGAAGAGATTTTTAAGCAGAGATTCTAATGAAGGGAAGGAGTAATCTCAAAATTTCTGGTGCACCATTCAAAACTAATGCAAAGACCCTGCAGTAGAATGAGTTTGACGCCTGCTAGGAGCAGTAAGAATGCTGATGTGGCTGAAGCAGTGAGTGAGGGGAGATGTGATCAGAGAGGCAGCCAAGACTAGATTATTTAGGGCCAGGTAGATCAGAGTGAGGACTCTGGATTTTGTTCTAAATGTGATAGAAAGCATAGAAAGGTTTGAGCATGACAGATTGTGATCTGGTCTATGTTTTTGAAAGATTAACTGCATGTGGAGAATGGACTGGGGGTGGGAGTGGAGCTAATGGTGAGGCAGGGAAGCTACTGCGGTGATGTTGGGAAGAGATGCTGGTGGCTTAGAGCAGGATGGTAGTGGTGGAGGTGGTCAGAGGGATTAGGTTTGGGGTATATAGTATAGGTTTGAAGGCAGAGCTCATATGGGTTGCTGATGGATTGTAGGTGAGATACAAGAGAAGAACTAAGCAAGGAAAAACCTAGGTGTTTGCTGAAGCCTCTTGATGAATGGTGGGCCATTTACTGAGCTGTCAAAGACTGAATGGAAAGAGGAAAGAACAGAAAAATCAAAAGTTTATTTTGGGCATGTTAAACTTGGGATGCCTTTTAGATATCCAAGTATAGATTTCATAAGGGCAGTTGGATATATACGTCCGGAGCACCTAGCAGACGTTCAAGATGCAGGTACTAATCTGTGAGTTATTAGCATGTTGATAGTATTTAAAGCCATGGACTGGATGAGCTCACATAGAAACACAGTGAAAACAATATATTTGAGGACTGAGCTCAGGCACGCCAATAATTAGAGGTCAGGAGGAAGAGAAAAATACAGCAAAAGAGAATGATAAGGAGTGGTCAGTGAGACGGGGGAATATCAATAGTGTATATCAAGAAAGAGGATGTCCCATTACATTTTCTTGTTCAGTTTACTCTCCTGCTCTCAAAGTCAATCATTTCCTACCTTTTCCTCTCTCTTCCATCTTCATTGTTCCCTCCACCCCAATCTCACTATAAGCTCTATATTGCACAGAGAAAATAGAGCTACTCAAAAGAGAATTTCATGATCTTCTCATCAACAAATCTATCAGCTGTATATACTCTACCTTCCCATCTGTTAAAACAAATGGACTGTCTCTGCTCCACTGTAGAAGACTCCTCCACTTATGAACTGGATCTGATTTCCTTTCTCCTATGTAAGGACTCTGTTCTTACAATTACCCTTCTCTCTCTTCATCATCAATCACTCCCATGTTGCTTGTATCATTCCTGTTAGCATACAAACGTGCAATATTAGGTCTCATCTTAAAAAATAAAACAAAGCAAAATAAAACAAAAAATAAAATTCTTCCTTATTCCCACGTCTCCTTCCAGCTTCAGCCCTATTTCTTTTCTCCTTTTTATAGTAAAACTCTGGGTAAGATGTCTACACATGCCATTCTATGGCTTCACTTCCTATAAATGTATGTTATTAATAATTTTTATTCTTTTATAGAATCCATTCTGATGATCATATGGTTCTTTGCTTTAATTGCTCATTGTGGAAATGACATTTATAAATTTTTCTATTTTCAGACAATCTTTCTATTCCTGATCATAATCTTTTTTTCTGTAATGTTTAGTTTTTTTGTTTGTTTTTACAAATATTTAATTTGGAATTTTTTAATCTGTGTTTATGATTGAGAAAGGCTGAAGTTTTCTTTTTATAAACCGTTTTTTTGCTTTAGGAATCAAGATTATACTAGATCATAAAATTGGAGTTTGAGAGTGTTTTCTCATATTCTGTTCTTTGAAACATTTTGAATATTGATATGTGTTCCTCAAAACTTTGATGGAACTTGCCTATAAAATAATGTGGGTCCTTTTTTAAAATATGGATTTTTGAGTAGTCATTTAAATGCTTTAGTAGTTACAATTCAGGCTTCCTATTGAATAAGTTTTGATAAGTTACATTTTTCTATGAATTTATACATTTTGTATAAGTTTGCAAATAATGGCATAAAATTGTTCACCGTATTATCAAACCGTCGTATATATGTAATTATACATCCCTTTCACAATATCCATTTATTTGTTTTCTTGATCATATCAACCAGTTCTCTCAAATATTTTAGTCTTTTTAGAGGCAGGGTTTTTTCTGCTTTGTTTATTTTTAATTTTATCTTTATTTACTTTTTCTACCTTTTATGAGTTTATTCTATTGTTTTCTGACTCCTTAACTTTGAGGCTGTACCCATTAATTTTCGGCATTTCTTCTTTTCTAATGTAAGTATGTAAGGCTACAGATTTAGATTAAACGAAAATTGCTGGTATTTGACTACTATTGGTTTACCAAAAATGGCAATTTTCTATTATTAACTTGTTTCCCTGAAAGTATTGCTTTCACAACTCCATAGAAGCATCAGTATGCAACATTTTATTGATCAATTACAAGTCTAAAAAAATTTTAATCACTATTTCTTCTTTGACCCATGAGTTATTTAGAAATGTGTAGGAGTATACATGGATGCCATAAATATTCAAACTTACGAAGTTTAAAACTATCCTTTTCTGTTATTCTTGTTATTTACTGGTAACTAAATAGCATTGTGTTTACAGAATATGGATTGTGCTAAAGAAAAAATTATTCAGACACTTTTTAGAGACGGTCAGGAAGGCTATTCAAGAAGGGAATTATTGCAATGAGGTTTTTCAGTAGGGGGAAAGGGACTATTGCAATGGCGTTTTGCAGTAAGTGAGACAGATTGGGCTCAACTTTGAATACAACAAGGACAACTGAGATTTGATAGCCAGAGATCAAGGTTGAGGGTTAGTGGATGGAAAATTACTAAGAGGAAAACATGAGGGTAAAGGAGATTTTGGCTAAGCTGACTTGATAGGATTTTTCCTGGCAGGCCAGCATGATGAGATATTGAGGGTCGGGAATGAGGAATTTGATCGGGTATTGAGAGTGGGGGATTCTTGCTAAACTGACCCAACAGAATTCTTGCTAAAACTGGAATAAGTGGACGTAGGGCAGAGCCTAAGGTCAGAGACCAGTCGAGAAGAGGGCTCAGAGGAGCTTGACTCAAGTTTGGTGAAGGAGATAATCTTTGTCAGGGAGTTGTTGGGTCCAGTCTCTCCCTCTGCTGCAAAACCCCATTGCAGTAGTCTCAAAGTCTTTAATGAGTGTCATGAATATTTTTTTTTCCTTTAGCAGTTATAAATTCATTAAATTTGTAGAAATTTCTAAGTTCTGAAAATGTTCCCTTAGAGAATTTTTTTTTTATTTTGCTTTAAAACATGAGCACTAGAGCCATGTTATATATAAGGGGTCAGATTTCAGCTTTGTACCTCATGACAGTTTTATGAGAATTAAATAAATTAGTTAATACGTGTCAATTGCCTCTAATACTCATTGGCCCGTAATAATCACTCAATAAAGAAATTAGCTAAATGGTGGATTCTTTTGAAAAGACTATGTGTTCTCTCATTGTTAGATATAGGAATATATGTAGAAATATATGGATAAACACATTCAAACTTGCTAATTAAGTTGTTCAAATCATGTAACTTCTACTTATGGTTTTGTGTACTTGACCTAGCAATAATTAAAATGTGTAAAAATCTCCTAATATATATGATCCTAGTGTGTGTATCTTATATCTAATAATATAACCTTTCTTTTAGTTAATACTAATACATTTAAAAATCTTTTTATGTTCTTAAGTTTTCAATGTGTCACTTGTAAGCAACGTAATTATGTAATTGGATAATACTTTAAAAAATCCAACTAATACTCTAACTGGAAAATTTAGTTTACTTACATTTATCATGATTAGTTATATATTTGGACTTTTTTCCTCCCATCTTTGGCCTCTCTATTCATTCTTTTTACCTTTTTTCTCTTGCCTTTTATTTTGCATGTGGCTAAACTCTTGAATTAATTTGCTTGTTTTCTCCATGAACTTCGGTGGTTCTCATGTAAAGGTGATATGGTATCCTCTTTGTAAGCATCTGGAAATGTGTGTGTGTGTGTGTGTTTGGTTGTCATAGTGACTGGGGTGAGTGCTACTGGAATTTGGAGGCTGGAGTTCAGGGATGCTGAATATCTTTCTATGGGTGGGATAGTTCTGTCCAATGAACAATTGTCCTGCACAAAATGCCGTTTGCACTCTCCTTGAGAAATATTGTACTACTGGTTTGAAAGTTATGCGCTATTTCTACTCTTCTAGTTACCCTTAAAATCTTATCATGGACACTTAATTTAAAATAATTTAAATCTTAATCTCTCCCTTCAACAATTCAAGATCCTGGAACATTTGTGCTCTAATTAAACTTCATATATGCTATTGTGTGGAATTTTAGTTCTACTGTTTTTTATGTGGAATCCAAGAAATGTATTTTTTTTTTTTTTGAGACAGAGTCTCACTCTGTTGCCGGAGCTAGAGTGAGTGCTGTGGCGTCAGCCTACCTCACAGGAACCTCAAACTCCTGGGCTCAAGTGATCCTCTTGCCTCAGCCTCACAAGTAGTTGGGACTACATACAGGCATGCGCCACCATGCCTGGCTAATTTTTTTTTTTTTTTTGGTATATATTTTAAGTTGGCCAATTAATTTCTTTCTATTTATAGTAGAGACGGGGTCTCGCTCTTGCTCACGCTGGTTTCGAACTCCTGACCATGAGTGATCCGCCCACCTTGGCCTCCCAGAGTGCTAGGATTACAGGCGTGAGCCACCGCACCTGGCCCAGAAATGTATTATCATTGTAATTATTTTATATTGATGATGTTTATAGTATAATTTTGCAATATCGTTGCCTACCATTCTTTTTTAAATCCCAATGTTTTCTTCAGAGATTATTTCTTTGCTTCCTGAAATTCCTTTAATGAAGGAATTAAATTGCTGATAAATTCCATTGTCATGTGTCTGAAAATGTCTTTGTTTTGTTCTCATCCTTGAAAGACAGTTTTTCTTAGAACAATTTTATTACTTGCTTCCAGGAAATCACATTTTCCTGATTTTCCTCCTGCCTCACCACCTGCTATTCCAGTCTCTAGTGCTTGCTCTTCCTGATTTCTCTATCCTCTTAATAATGTTGGTGTGCCCTAGGGCTCAGGTTTTGGAATCTCATCCAGTTTCAGGACTTTCTATACTATTTATTTACTGCTGACTCCAAAATTTATGTTTCTAGTCCAGATATCACAAATGAACTCCAAATTCCTATATCCACGCTGCCATTTCCATGTGAGTGAAATACATTTCAAATTTAACACGTTCCAGCTAGGCTCCTGAGCTTTGGCGTGAAAGTCAATTGCATCCTTCCAGTTATCCATTTAAAAGCTCTACCTTTTATAAACCACTTCAAACCCCACCATGCCCTTTTGACGCCCATCATACTTCAGATATGATGACTTCAGACCATCTGCAATGCTACCACCATTGTACATGGCGCCATGCTCACCACAATATACAATATTGCAGTAGTTCCCTTGCTTCTCTCCTTTCCATTTTATTATCTATTCTCATTCAAGTCATCCTTTAAAAATGTAAGTTGGCTCATGAGATGGCTCTGTTCAAAATTCTCCAATAGCTTTGCATTTCACTTCTAGTAAAAGCCCAAGTCTTTACAGTCACCTGGTAGGTCTCAAGTGGCGTTCCTTCCCCTCACTCTGCTGTCTCTACAACCTTGTTTCCTGCTGCTCTTGCTGTGACACCCAGTACTGTGACCCTGTGAATACTGGAATCCTTGTTGTTCCTCAGCCATGCCCCTGAGCTGCCGCGTGGTCTTTCAACCTGTCATCTCTCTCCTAAAGCCTTCTCCATAGCTATCCATTTAACTTCTTCTCTAACTTCTCTCAGGTCTTTGTCCAAATATCACATGTTCAGTGAGATCTTCCCAGACCATTATAATAGTAAAAATTGCAAATTCTCCCTTTCTTTGGTACTACCATACCCTTTTCTGTTCTATTTTTCTCCATTGCATCTGACATTTACTTACATTACTATCTGTCCCCACCACCATAATGTAAGTTCTATGAAGGCAGTGATTTTTTTTTCTGTTCCTGACACATAGTAGCTTCTAGATAAATATGAATGAATGAATGAAGGGATGCATAATTCTTTGTTGAATATTATTTTTTTCAGTGCTTTTTTGAGTACAGTTCTCCCTCTCTTCTTGGCTTCTAATTTTCTGTTCAGAAGCTTGCTGCCAAGCATTAGGTAATAGTGGCTTTTTTTCTGACTGTTTTAAGATTGTCTGCTTCCTCAGTTTTCACTGCACTTGTCTTGGTATGGATATTTTTTCTTTGTCCTTCTATTGTGTATCCTGTATCTATGGATTTGTGCCTTTTATTAATTTAGGAATATTCTCTACCACTATTCTCTTCCAGTATTGCCTTTCCTCCATTCTCTCATTCTCTCCTTCTGGACTTTGAATAGTCCAATGATTGTTAGATCTTTTTATTCTACCTTTCATTTCTATTATATATTATCATATATTTTGTTTTTATTTTCTGTGTTGAATTCTGGATAATCTATTTATATTTGTCTTCCAGTCACTGATTCCATCTTCAGCTTTGCTAATGCATCCATTCATTGAGTTTTTAATATCAACAATGTTTTTAATTTATACAATTTTATTAGTTTATTTCAAATCTGCTTGGTCATTTTTTATGGCCTTTTACTATGTCAAGGTGTGTTTTGTTCTGCCATAACGTAATACCACAGACTGTTTATATTATTATTATTTTGTTGTTGTTCCTATCTCAGTGGTCTTTGAAAACCTAATAATTTATAATGAGCAGAAATTTATTGGCTCGTCGTTCTAGAAGCTAGAAAATCTAAGATCAAGGGGCTGGCATCTGGCAAGGGTCTTCTTGCTGTGTCATCCCATAGTGGAAGGGCAAAGAGACGGTGTGAGAGAGAGAGCAAGAGAGGGCTGAACTCATTCTTTTATAAGGAATCCACCCACTCCTGTGATGATGAACCCACTCCTGAGATACCGTCCTTAACCCAGTCACCTCCTGTTAGGCCCCACCTCCCAACACTGATGTTTCCAACACATGAACTTTGGGGGCACATTCAAACCATATCATACTGCTTGCTTATTTTGTGCTTTCGTCTATTATTTCTTTCGTTTTTTGCAAAAATAGTCTTTCTCCTATTTTTCACTGTTAATTTTAATATCTGAAGTCTTCGAAGAGATTTAAATCTTTTGCTTATTGTTTTGTTTTGGTTAGCTCTTGCTCGTGGTGTGTTTATTGATTTTTTTAAATTGTAAGTTCATATTTGCTTGACCTTAATTTGTGGGAATGTTGTGGGCCTAAATTGGGAATGTTTTTCTTCAGAAAGAATTAGCATTTGCTTTTGCTCACAACCTGTGATTCTATCAACTTGGGACCACTGTCGTCTCTCTGAGATATGTGGGTTAATTTGAGGGTCTGAGGTTTGGCTCTTCTGCCTTCAAACTGGCCCAGGACTTACTCTTAGTAGTGATGGTATCAGCATCTGTTTGCCTTAAACATACCTGACTCCCTCTTCTCATTTTGTACTGCACAGTGCTCCCTCCGTAGCTTTCAGCCCTTGAGTCTGTTTTGTTTTGTGTTTTGGTAGTGGTGGTAGAGATTCTTGGATATTTTTCTTAGTTCCTACAAATCCAGCAGTTCTTTAAAAGGGTATTTTTATTCATGATCTACTTGGTTTATAGCAGAAGAGCCCATTTAGAAAATCTGGTTAACCATACTGTGGAAGCCATCATTCTATCTTAAAGCCCCTACAATCAGGCTATCTTCCCCATCATTTTTCTTTATAAAACTATAGTTGTCAAGGTCATCAGTAACTTCCAGATTTCTGAATCCAATGACTACTCTTCATATCTCTCCATCCCTTAGCAAGATTTATCTCTATCTCTTGAATGACAATTTTAACATTCCTTAACATAACCTGTTAAATAGCTGAGCTTTGAATTGCTTGATTTTCTAAGATGCTTCTTTTACATTAGCATGAATAAGAAGATGGCTAAGTAGATCTTCAACAGTAGCCCACTCTGAGGGGTCATCCTACTCAAGACCACTGCAATGCAGTTCAGGAATCCAAAGGAACAAATACAATACTAGCAATAAATCAAAAGAAATGTACATTATTGAAAACCTACTACACTCACGTACAATTTCTCTCTTCACTGTGCTAACACAATCTTTCAACAAGGAAGATGATACACTTTTGATGATCTCTACTCAGAAGTAGGGGGGGTCAGAGAAAAATTATTGCTTTCTTGCTGGTTCTGGTAAATTTTCAGAAGCATACAAAAGTATTGCTCACTTATTAATACCAGCTGATGTTGGACGTGGTGCTAATAGTTCTGATGTTTTTGTGCCAAGCTACTTTATCTCTGCTATGATGCCCTGTAGGCCCTTCTACACTTTGGAACCTATTACTTCATTAATAATAAGTGAAGCCATCCTTGATAAAATTCTACAATTCCCACAAAGACAAGTTCTTTTAGTAAATACTACTAAAGACTATATGCAGAGATCAGAATTTAGGAAAAATTTTGTTTGTCCTGTAAATCCTCCAAGTAAGGATGGAGACAAATTTTGAGATTAGATTATGCCATTGGCTCATTGTTTTATGAAAGATGAGGAATTACACATACAGTCATGTGCTAGATAATGTTGTTTCAGTTAATAATGGACCACATATGATCATATGATTCCATAAGATCCTAATGGAGCTAAAAAATTTCTGTATGTAGTGATGCAGCCATCATAATGCTGTTGTACAATGCATTACTCACATGTTTATGGCAATGCTGGTATAAACAGATGCATTACACTGCCAGTCACATGAAAGTATAGCACATACAATTATATATGGTACATAATACTTGATAATGATAATAAATGACTATGTTACTGGTTTGTATATTTACTATACTGTACTTTTAATCATTATTTTAGAATGTACTCTTTCTACTTGTAAAAAAACCAAGCTAACTGTCAAACAGCCTCAAGTAGGTCCTTCAGGAGGTATTCTATAATAGAAGAAGGCATTGTTATCACAGAAGATGACAGATCCATGCATGATATGGCCCCTGAAGACCTTCCAGTGAGACAAGACGTGGAGGTGGAAGACAGCGATATTGATGATCCTGTAAAGAGTAATTGCTT
This sequence comes from Lepilemur ruficaudatus, assembly GCA_963574885.1. NCBI lineage: Eukaryota > Metazoa > Chordata > Mammalia > Primates > Lepilemuridae > Lepilemur > Lepilemur ruficaudatus. Next base: position 24,501 of record CAUYRT010020577.1, read on the forward strand.
CCTTCTCTGTGTACTCTGGCACTTTGTACTTCCATATAGTGCACACTGCACTATACCTGCATTACAGTTAGGCATGGACACGTCTATTTCCTTAACTAGCCTGAAACAAGCCCCTTAAGGACATCTTGAATCCCCTATTATGCTTAGGCCAGTGCCTCACAGTAGAAAGTATTCAATAAAAGGATTACTGGAGTGACTTGGTAACTCTGCTTTCACTTCATTTTATAAGAGCCAACTTTAATAATTTTAGTACTATCTTCTCTGCCATATTTGGTCCAAAATTCTTAAACGTATCCTGTGCACTCATGCTACCTCTATCCTAAAAAGCGCTGTTGATACAAGGTACTCGAGCTTCAGTTAACTGAAATACATGTTGATTAACTGAAAATTTTTAATACATATAACTAAAATTTTTATGTAAAATAAATGATATATATGTGGTTTTTAACATGGAAATTAAGATTCCTGTCAAGAAATCTCAGTTTTTGAAGTACTAGTCTTTTACATCAGCATCACTCTTGGCCCTTGGCGAGAAAAGGAGCCTCCATTTCTAAGATTGTCCATTCCGAGGCCTCTAATTCCAGTTTCTGGTACACCAGAAACATGCACAAGGGTGGCTGCTCTCCACATCTCATGCAATGACCTCACTTCTTCCTACACAGCGAAGGGTGTTTACTTGCCAGGAAAACCTGAAAAAAATATATTCTCAGGATTCTACTCCTTAATCTGTGCTTATCTTGATATGAACATGTAACTACAACATTTGTTTTCTCATGTCAAGGGGGCCTGTGTATAAGTGAGATAGGCTATAGCTAGAGACGGCCCATCTGCATTTAGCTGTGTCCCATGGTGGTGGCCCTCAGATCTTCCTGGAGCTGGGGTATGGGAGCTATGGAGAAAGAAACCAACTTCACTCCTTTATGTCAGGTAAAGGTGGTTCATTACCATTGGAGCAAACTCACAAATGATTTCCCTTTATTCGTTTATGAGAACTGAAGGCTCAAATTCAACATGGGAATAACTGGATTCTATACTGCTTACTTAATAAAATATAATAAAATAATGAGTAATGTTACTCAGCATTCTTTTGAGGAGACCTTTAAGCCTGTGTCTTTATATTTTCTCTCCAGTCCTCCCACCACCACCACCACACACACACAAACACATACATGTGCGCACATACGTGCACAAAACTACCAAAACCTGACTTGGACTCAATCTCGAAAAATTTTCCGTTTTAAATTCAGAAATATTAAATGAGAAATTATAATCACAAATAAGAGTTGTCTTTTAAAATTACTACAGCATGTTTTATGTTACCTGTTATTTGTTTTCTATAAGAATAAAAAAGTGGATTTTCCACAATGGTTTTTATTCTGCACCATAATCTTAAAGGGGTTCAAAACAGAAATGAAGCCACACAATAGTTTAAAAAATTATATTTGAACACAATACTGTTTAACAAATTTCTATTTTATTTTCTGATTATAAAATACCTACTTATGATGGTAAAATAGTAAATTGGTTTTTCTTTTAATTTTCTTGTTTTGTTCAGCATATTAAGGGGTACACATGTTTAGGTTGTGTATATTGCCCTTGCCCCACCCAAGTCAGAGTTTCAAGCGTGTCCATCCCCTAGACAGTGCGCACTGCACCCATTACGTATGAATATATCCCCTTTCCCGTCTGCCCGACACCCAGTGAATGTCACTACTATATGTGCACTTAAGTTTTGATCACTTAAGTTTTGATCAGTTAATACCAATTTGATGGTGAGTACATGTGGTGCTTGTTTTTCCATTCTTGTGATACTTCACTTAGTAGAATGGGCTCCAGCTCTATCCAGGATAATTAAATTGGTTTTTAAGATGTAAACTTATCCATCTTTACCATAAAGAATCAGCTAATTATTTGAGTTAAAAACTCATAGTTTAGTTAATTCAAAGAGAGTGGCAGCTAATGTTCAAAATTAACATGACGAATTTAAGTGATACAGTAAATGTGGCTGCCTTTTGTATTATACATGAGTTATTTTAGGCTTCACAACTTCTATACATGTCACAATTATAATACTCTTTTTCTAACTGATTACTTAAAGCTTTATTTCTCCTTAAGAAACCTGAATGATTTGTGTTTCCAATTTTTACCTAATCCAAATTAAATAACTCACACAGATGCATGCAAGCTCCAAAAGCTTTTTACTATAGTCGATATTTGAATTTGATATTGGTTCATAAAAAAAGAACAAAGTTGAATCTACAGGAGAAACCAATCATCCAGATACTCTTCCATTGTATCTTTAGGCCCTAGCAAGTTTCAAACATATAGTAGACACACAAGACAAACACTTGAGAGTTGAAATGATCCATTTATAAAGCAATCAGTTTAGGGTTTGATATTACCTCAAATTTCATTTATAAAATAAAAATGCAATATAGCTAATTTAAATAAGTTTGTTAAGGAGTATCAGAAATTAAGAGGTACACAAATACAGTCATGTGTTACTTAACAACAGGGATATGTTCTGAGAAATTCATCATTAGGCAATTTTGTCATTGTATGAATATCACAGAGTGTACTTACACAAAACTAGATGGTATAGCCTACTACATACCTAGGCTACATATAAACATGTACAACATGTTAGGTGTTACTGTACTGAATATGTAGGCAATTGTAATATAATAGTAAGTATTTGTGTATCTAATATCTAAACATAGGAAATGTATAGTAACAATACAATATAAAAGATAAAAAATGGCGCACCTATAGAGCACTTGTCAGTCCAGCCTGCAGGGTTGGAAGTTGCTCTGGGTGAGCCAGTGAGTGAGTGAATGTGAAGGCCTAGGGCATTCCTGTAAACTGCTGTAGACATTATAAACACTACACTTAGGCTACACTAAATTTATTTAAAAAAATTTTCTTCAATAATTAACCTTATAGTCCTGTAACTTTTTTACTTTTAAACTTTTTTTTTAACTTTTTGGCCCTTTGGTAATAACACTTACTTAAAACACAAACATATACAAATATTTTCTTTTATATCCTTATGTCTTTTATGTCCTTTTATATCCTTATTCTGTAAGCCATCAGGTGGAATTTTAGTTTAACCTTTAAAGTTGAGTAGGATTTCAATAGACAGATAGAAAATAGGCATTCCAAACCATAGATGTAGGTAATACAGAGTGTGTGTGTTCTAGGAATCAGCAGAAAGAATAAATAGGATGTGTGGCTGGAGAGGCAAGTGAGTGGGAGGCATGAGGTGGGCAATCAGGCAAAACAGTAGGTTAGGACCAGGCTACAGAAGACTCTGAATGTCACATTACAAAGTTTTTCCTTTATTCTATAGCAAGAGTCATTGAAGATTTGGGGGCAGTGAATTTATAGGATCATGTTTGCATTGTAGGAAGATTATTGCTGGCCATGGGAGTTTGTTTCCACAAGCACATATTGACTACTTGTGCAGGGTAATATGAAGATGACTAAGAAATCCCTACTCTCAGAGAACTTAGTCCATTAATATAAAAAATGGATTGGAGAGGAAGAAATTGGAGAGATTAGTTGATAGGTTTCTGTAATAATCTCATTGAGAGGTTATAAAAATTTAAGCTAGGAAAATGGAAAGTATTGGGAAGAATCAAGAGACATTTGAGAAAAGTATCAACAAGGACTCGAAGCTGAGTGGAAATTGTAGGTAAAGAAGGTAAGAGCTTCCTCAAAAATCACTCTCAAATTTCTGCCTATATAACCAGGAGAACGGTACTGCTCTTCATCAAGGTGGGAACACAGAAGAAGGATGGGCTCAGGGATGGGAGGGAGGGCAGACTGAGTTCTGCTTTGGATCTGTTCTGTTTGAGGTTCCAACATGATTTCTATCAGGAGAGGTAAAAAAGAATTTAGAAAAGTGGGTCCGAGAGGCAGAAGAAAAATGAGAAGTAGAATTATGAATGTGGAAGATGCTTACAGAGAAGGTAGTTGAAATTGTATCAGTGGTTGAGATCTCTTGTTGGAATAGTGCAGAGTAACGCAGTGAGTTTTGGGAGAACTGGTGATATAAGTAAGATGAAAAGTAGGATATTGTAAGAAAACTTAAGAAACAGGGAGTATCAATAATCAGGGCTGGTTAGCAATGTCAGATGCTGTGTAGAGGTCAACTAGAATGAAGGGTAAGGAAAGCTCATGGATTTTTTAAATTAGAAAGTGATTGGCCACCTCTGGAGACCTGTGTTAGTAGAGGAGTGGGCTCAGTGGTTTCTTTAGATTGCAGTGGAATGAGGAGTAACGGTGAGATGAGGCAACAGGGAAATAGATTTCTTTTCACCCATTTAATCTATAAATATTTATTGAGCATTTGCTCCTCATTTGTGAAGTGAGGGGAAGAGGAGAGAGTGGATAGTTGTACAAAGGGGAAATCAGGGTCAAAAAAAGGTTATTTTTTGATGGGAAGAATGAACCTCTAACATAGGGGAAAAGGGCAGTGTGCTGAGAGGCTGAAAACTGAGAAAGACAGAATACGGCAAAGTTCCCGAGAGGTAGGAAGGGATGAACTTTAAGCACAGGTGGAGACAGTTTACTTTGACCTAAGGCGTTCAACTGGGTAGGGAAAAGGATGGGGTTGATCTGGACTGTATGTTCAGAGCTCTCAGTTTTAATCCACACTAACAAGTGGCTTTCTTTATGGCTTGTTACTGTCTGTGATGACTGTTTGTGATATGGCATAATAATAGTATTTTTCTTTGGGGTGGATCTTCATATTTTTTTCAGATGAACAAAGCTCTCTAGACACCATTTGAAATGTACACCGTGGAGGGGTGGGATATGCTTGAAAAGTAGTTGGGGAGCGGAATGAGGGGATCTCAATAAGGGAAAGGAATTCCTCAAAAACTGATTCATGTGATTAACTGTACACCTCGGTAAATTCACTGAAAATCATTTAATTGTACACTTAAAATGGAGTGTTGGTTGTACGCAGATACAGTTGGAGCTCTATGTATGTACTCTCTGGACTACTTTGACAGAGTAGGTTTTTGAATGTAACAAGATAAGTCAACTTGAATGGTAATATATTTTGGGAAATCAGCTCACTACAAATTATGACTGTAAACATTGTACTGTAGAAGCTTTGTAGTTTTCCTTCAATAAAAAAAAAAAAGAATTAAAAAAAAAGATTATGGTTTCCAGTCAGTTGAGAATTACTAAGTGACCAAGTAAAAGTGTTTCATTAGTTAATAAATTCCTAATCCAAATATATGATTGCTATTTTGAAAAGTATTTCTCAAAGCTAATACAAAAATATAACTTCATTAGATGTTAAAATAAAATGTGTTGACCTATGTATTTCTGTGGATGCAGTGCTCTACTTCAAAGTCACAGTACATACTTAATTAGGTTTATTAGTGACATAAACTGAAAACTCTAACTCTACCCATGGCTGACATGGTGAGACTAATAACAATCTTAATGAAATGTTGAAACTGACTTGAGAAAGGTAAGTTAATACACCAAATTGACACTTAAGCCATGTAAACTATAATAAATGCAACTTAAGGATTGAGAAACAAACAAACAAAAAACCAATAAAGTGAGAAAATAGAATATAACTATTCCATGAAATATCTCAGTATTTGAGCGAAGAAAATAAAAGGCTTAGAAAGCAAAAATCTGTGTATCATATTTCTTATTTTTAAAGACATAGTATTTATATTGTTCTAGTATCTAGTTTTTGATGTCTTTTACAAAGATGATTTCCAATAAATTTTGTTAAATAATTGATTTTCAGACTTGCAAAATTGTTGCATGAAAAAGACACCAGATAGTTTAATTAAAATTTATTTCCTGATTCACATTTCCTCATTTTGCCCTAATATTCAAAATGTGATCATCTTGACATATAGAAAGCACTACAGTCATTGCATTCAGTAAATATTAGATTAAGATTGTGTGTGTGGCCGGGAGCGGTGGCTCACGCCTGTAATCCTAGCACTCTGGGAGGCCGAGGCGGGCGGATTGCTCAAGGTCAGGAGTTCGAAACCAGCCGGAGCAAGAGCGAGACCCCGTCTCTACTAAAAAATAGAAAGAAATTAATTGGCCAACTAAATATATATAGAAAAAAATTAGCCAGACATGGTGGCACATGCCTGTAGTCTCAGCTACTCGGGAGGCTGAGGCAGAAGGATTGCTTGAGCCCAGGAGTTTGAGGTTGCTGTGAGCTAGGCTGATGCCAC
>CAUYRT010020578.1:0-10845 GCA_963574885.1 Lepilemur ruficaudatus
TCTTCTCATCAGCTCATGGGACATTCTCTAAGATTGACCATATCCTAGGACACAAAACATGTCTCAAAAATTTTAAAAAAATAGAAATTGTACCATGCATCCTGTCAGATCACAGTGGAATAAAAGTAGAAATCAACCCTAAGAAAAAAAAAAAAAAAAGCCAGGGTGCCTTGACCTGCAAACGGGAAAGGGCAAAGGAGGAGACACAATCATCAACTCCCTGAGGCAGAGCGGTGAGAACCAGTCCATACTGAGATGAAAACATTCTGGGAACAGAAAATAGCAGTGGGAAAAGTTGGGGTAGAGTGGGACAGATGCCAAAGGAATAGTGTTAAAAATAAAGACGCTGCAAGTGGAAATTGCTGCAGTCTTGTACCATCTTTGTATGTCTGTCATTTGTTGTTTGTCTTCTGTGTTCACTTCTCCTCCCCAAGGTGGGGCCACAGCACCAATGCCCTCAAGTAAACCAAGACACTGCTAGTATGCAAAACATTGCCAAGCCTAGAGATTACTTTTCAGAAGATGAGACAAAAACCAGACCTCTCTTTGGGCCATACCAAACTCCTCAGTATTCAAATAAGATGTAATTTCAAATATTTTGGTTATATTAACTATTTTTAATATGTTGAATACCACTTCTGATCATGTTCATGTAAAAGAAAAGATTATGGGTTATAATTTTATTCTTTGTAGCATTTTCCTAAATTTCCATCATGTGATATATAATATTTATAATTGAAAATAAAATGTATATATAAAAATATTATCAGAATATTTAATTTTCTACTAGAACAAAATGCTTCAGGAATAATCTGAACCCTGTATCTATTTACAATCATTATTCTTCTGATGTGTTTTTGTATTCATCATATGAATCATGGTAGATATTGATAAAAATATAGCTGCATTTTATTAAAAATTTTTTATTATTAAGCCTGTGGTGTTTGAAATTGGATTTCCTTCTGTTATAAATTACTGAGGTTTGAGTATAATCTAAGTAAGTATTTTTGTTTGTTTGTTTGCTTTGCATTGTTTTGAATTTTTGATTAAAAATTCTTTCAAAATGAAAAAAAAAAAAGAACAGGTTTTCTTTAGGAAGAAATGTTGATGGAAGAAACAAATGGACTTGTGAATGTTGGCAAGTAAAAAAGAAAGCAACGAAGAGAAAGGGAAGAAGTGAGACCATAGGTAGTACTTTACATCACGGTTCAAAGGTGGAGGAAAGACATTTTGCCAGCTCTTCCCATTATTAGAAGATGTATAATGTAGGGATTACATAGCAGTGGTGTCTAGCTCAGATCATCTTAGGTTTAAATTCTTACTGTGGGGCTGGGCGTGGTGGCTCACGCCTGTAATCCTAGCACTCTGGGAGGCTGAGGCGGGCGGATCATTTGAGCTCAGGAGTTCGAGACCAGCCTGAGCAAGAGCGAGACCCGTCTCCACTAAAAGATAGAAAGAAATTAACCAGACAACTAAAAATATATAGAAAAATTAATTGGCCAACTAAAAATATGTAGAAAAAATTAGCTGGGTATGGTGGCACATGCCTGTAGTCCCAGCTAGTCGGGAGGCTGAGGCAGGAGGATCATCTGAGCCCAGGAGTTTGAGGTTGCTGTGAGGTAGGCTCATGCCACAGCACTCTAGCCTGGGTGACAGAGTGAGACTCTGTCTCAAAATAAATAAATAAATAAAAATAAATTCTTACTCTGCCCCTCGCTAGGCTTCTCAGAGCCTCAATTCCCTCATTTGTAAATAGGAGTGATAATAATATTTCCTGCTTTGTGGCATTGTTTTAAGAATTAAATGAGATAATTTCCATGATAAGGTGTGCATAGTATTCAACAAACATTGGCCGTTACTATTGGTTTTGGCTATCCTGCCATATGGTTCTTAGACATTTATATTCCCCACTCCTTTTTTTTTTTTTTTAGCTGGAGCATGCTAAATTTCTGACATTACCGCTAAGCTGGTCGACACAGTAAGCACACTGTGAACAATAACAGAATAGTTCTCATTATTTAATTTTACTCAAGCCAAAGTTCTGAAACCACCTTTAATACTATTACAAAACACTGTAAAAGGTTTACAGGGCCAACTAGCAATAGTAAACAAAGCTTCTGGTTATGGAAGGAAGTATTTCTTTTTAATTCTTAAGGATAACCAACTATAAATGTAACAATAAACTATAAATGGTCCAACTTCCTTGACTTAACTAATCCTTTTCTGCATTGAATCCCATTTCAATCAAGAAAGCTCTTGGGTGGAGTACTATATAGGTTTGACATTGATGTGAAACTAGAAAAGTTTAAAGTATTTTCATGAAAATTCTAACATCAAGGGGCATAATGCTGAAGAGTAACCAGAAAGTGGCTATATATAGAAGACAGTCAATAAGTAATAAATGAATGAATGAATGAATGAATGAAAAAAAATGAATGTATTAAGAGAGCAGGTTACTTTTGAAAACTGGGCTACCGAGGAGTAATTAACAGGAATTTTTGTGGAGGAGTAATTTTCCTGGGATCATGTTTGTCATTTCCACCCTTTTTAGAAGCAAACTAGAGGGACTCAAAGAGACAGAAAGGACATAAGAAACTTAAGAAAATATCTGGTTAGAAGTGCATTATTAAATTCAACATGGACTACACCTATAGAATCTATTCCTGAAAAATCACCAAGCTACCTAACGCACGCAGCACATTTCAGCCCAATACGGCCAGTAGATTTCTTGGCCTCCTTGATACCTAAGAGATTTGCAGAGCTAATTAGACAATAAGTTTCTTAGATTTTTTTAAAAACAACTTACCATATATAGAAACTGATGATGAAATGTGGGATTTCCATGTTGTAGAGCTCCGTAGCATCAGAAAAAGAGTCAAATCTTCTAAGAGGATTCACTTTGCAAATACTGTAGCACAATCACTCATTATATTGGCATTCTCATACATCACAGAAAAAAATGTTATTTACAACCCAAAATGACTACAGCTTCTCCTTTTCTTCTAAGGTGGAGTGGCTGCATTCATATCATGGGAAAATTACTCTCTGTGTTGCTTCCTTCCATTTGCAGAGGCAGATAGAAGAGGCAGAGATGAGAGACTGAAATTTCAAAGTTTCTGCCAATATTTCTATGCCCCAGAAAAGTAAGACCCGAAATAGATGATCCTTAATTAGGCAGAGCATGTAATGAGTTTTGACAGGCAACAGTAAATCAGAGTCCCTCAGTAGGTAGAAAACTAAATTAATTTGAAAATAAGGTGTAGGCATTGTCTTCAAGTGCTTCTTTCTGAAGAGATCAGCCTGAAGAATGAAACAAGAGACTGCTGACTATGGAAGATGACCAGTGAAAAAGCCCAACAGATGAAATTGCAAGGATGTTTAGAAACAAGAATATCTAATAATTCATTTTAAAAAGAAGTTTTACTGTAGAAATGTAAACTCTATTCTCTCAGCCTCATCCTTCAATAAGGTTTCACACATACACACACAGACACACAGAGCTTTGTGTGTCTGATGTGAGTGGTATATGTGTGTGTGTGTGTGTTTATATGGAGAGAGAGCGAGCGAGAAAGAGAAAGACAAAGACAGACAAAGAGAAAGTCATGTTCCATGGCTGGATGGGCACAGTGCTCAAGAGTTCAGTATACAAAAGTTGGATTTGAAAAAAGTCATCCTGAGAGAATTCAAAGAAACTTTGGGAGGATATTGGATTTCCCACTAACTGTGAGTTGAGGGTTAACATGATTTTTTTAATGTTCAAGGGCAGAATGTCTCAATTAAGATGACTCTGGCTGCAAGTAACAGAAAACCCTGATTCAATTTGACTTAAATAATAAGAGAGTTCATTATCTCGTAAGATAGGAAGTATAGAAGGAGGGCAGGAAACATGCAGGAATGGTGGGTTGACATCAAGGATTCAGGTTCTTCCAATATGCTCACTCTGACATTTCCAGTTGATAGCAAAATGGCCATACATAACATTCCAGAGGCAGGCAAGAGGGAATTTCTTATGTCCTTTTTTTTCCCAACTTTTTTGTTTTTGTTTTAGAGACTTGCTCTGTCCCCCAGGCTGGAGTGTGCAGTGGTGCTCACTGTAACCTGGAAATTTTGGGCTCAAGGGATATTTTTGCCTCAGCCTCTTGAGTAGCTAGAACTACAGATACTTGCCACCACACCCAGCTATTTTCTTATTTTTCACAGAGATGAGGTCTCACTATGTTGCCCAGGCTGGTCTGGAACTCCTGGCCTCAAACAATCCTCCTGACCTCAGCCTCCCAAGGTGCTGAGATTATAGGTTTGAGCCACCACGCCAGGTAGGATCTCGTTTTTAAGGAGAAGAAATCTTTTTTTTTTTTCCCCTTTTCTTTTCTGTTTTATTTTTTTTTTTTTAGAGACATGGTCTTGCCCCGTCTCCCAGGCTGGAGTGCAGGGGCACTATCATAGCCCACTGTAACCCTGAACTCCTGATCCTCCCACCTCGCCTCCTTAGCAGCTAGGGCTACAGGGAAGCCAAAACACCTGGCTAATTTTTTAAAATTTTTTTTGTAGAGATTGGGTCTCACTATGTTTCCCAGGCTGGTCGGAAATCTTTTCAAGCAGCAACTCCAGTGAGTTTCTTACATGTGCAATTAGCCAGAACTGTATCACATGCCTGTTGTTAAACTAATCTACTGGCAAGGGGGATTGCTCCTATTCTGAAACACCTTAATTGGCTGAGACCAATCAGGATTTACTCTGGCGTGTCACCTTCACCTCAGTCACAGTGGGGATGAGTAGATATCCAACAAAATCAAGGTTGCTCAGTATGCAGTGTGACCTCCACTGACATTGAGTCTCAAGGAAAACAATGCATTGCAGGATTATTGTGTTAATACGTATATGTGAAATATATACATATATATATAAATCTTAGGGGAGGTGGGGAAACCATTTATGTAAAGTACTTGGATTGGACAACTTGCAATATATTAAGGCTAGTTTGATTAGTAGTATTATAGTCATAAATATGGTTTCAGCGGTTTTCTCAACAGAAAGTTCCTTGTATTTATATGTGAAGAAGATAAGTGGAGACTCAAAGTTGATTTTTCCCCCTAGTATAAAGAAGTCAGAACACATTGAGAATTATGTGTTCAGTTTAAGGCATCACATTTTATGAAAACTGACAAACTAGAGTGTATCAAAGAAATCATATACCATGAAGATTAGAAAAATAAGCTGGGTATGTTTAACTTGGGGAAAAAATATTTGGAAGAATATAACAGGAATTTTAATTTATTTGAAGAGTTAATATGCAGAGTGCAGATTTATTCTGAGTAATTCCACAGGTTATAAGCAGGGCAAATGTTTGAAATTACATTGAGTTGTCCTTCAGTCCAAAATAGCATAGACCTATCTAATAATTAAAACTGCCCTCTGAGCTTTATCACAAAATATTGATATACCCATTGGAAATTTCACTGTTTTTGAGAAATGATCTGGTGTAGGCCACTTCCAAAGTCTCCTACAACTTTAAAATCTCATTATTTTATTAACACTGCTTTCATGTTTTTTTTTCCCTTTGGGACTTCTAGCTTTATATTTTTTGTGTGTGCTCAAAAAAGAGAAAATTTATGGCTGGGCACAGTGGCTCATGCCTGTAATCCTAGTACTTTGGGAGGCTGAGGCAAAAGGACTGTTTGAGCTCAGGAGTTTGATATGCACTGAGCTATGATAACACCAAACCACTCATTCTAGCCCAGGCAACAGAACAAGACTCAGTCTCAAAAAAAAAAAACAAAAAAAACCAGAAAATTTAAACACACAGTCAGTAGAATAGAGGGAAGAGAACTACAGATTGTATTTTAAATAACCATTTCAAAATATATAAACATTTGGGATTTAGATATTAAATTTCATTTAATAAATGTATAGCAAATAGAAGATGCTAGTGTATTACCTACATGTAGTTAAGCTTTTAGTTTAACATTGGGGAAAACTTCATGCAAATCTAAGAGGAACAGAGAATTCTAATCTCACTCTCTGACAATGATTAGTTTGTGGCTCATAGCAAGAATAAAAAGAAAAAATGAAACTATTCTTCTGTGCTACATAAATCTACTCCACCTTAGTGACTTTGAACATGGAGGTGGAACACGGTGAATGGTGCGATACAGATAACATCCCAGTCGCTATATTTGTACATACACATCAGGGTGTGCCTAATATTTTCTGTCTAGGCTTAGAGGCAAATTAGAAGATGCCAGACATAATACCAGTATAGCAGTAAAAATCAAAAGCCAAGAGAGCATTATACAGTACTTATGAGAAGCCATCTATAATGAACTGTTGAACAATTTACAATCCAAAATTCATCATACTATATAATTGCAGAATATAATCCTTTTATAATTTGTATTGAACTTAAGAAAATACGCTTTCTTGTTTTAGGGCAATTTGCATAAAGTTGCCTACTGTCATCATTTTATTAATAAGTTTGAGTCTTTCAAGAGATAAGGGGTACAATTTTTATTATTTTCTAAAATGCTGATTTTTTTTTTTTAACCAGTACAAATTGATTCTAATGTTTTGCTCTCTCTCAACAATTACATGATATATCCAAGGTCTCTCCAGTCTCATAAGTCTATGAAAAATATTAAATATTCCCAACATCATGGGCTATATTATCTTCAGTGCTTCTTTGTTAACACTTACTCCTCCAAATTATGGTGTTTACTGAATCTCATAATTTTTCCCATCTTTGGGATTGTCTGGATCCTCTCCTTTGTTCACTGTGGCAGATAGAATAATGCCACCCCCTCCCCAAAGATATGTCTTAATCCCTGGAACCTGAGAATATGTTAGATTACCTACCAAAGGGGAATTACTGTTGCAGATGGAATCAAGGTTGATAATCAACTGACTTTAAAATAGGGAAGTTATTCCTGGATTATCCAGATGGGCCCACTGTAATGACAAGAATCCTTAAAATTGGAAGAGGGAATTGGAAGCAAGAACCAGAGAAATGGCAGCATAGGAAGAGCTTGTCCTGGCATTGCTGCTTTTAAAGTGAAGGAAGGAGGCCCTGGGCCAAGGAAGGCAGGCAGCCGCTAGGATACACCCTGCTGACACTTTGATCTTAGCCCAGTAAGATCCACATTCAACTTTTTTTTTTTAAGACAGAGTCTCACTCTCTTGCCAGTGCTAGAGTGAGTGCTGTGGTGTCAGCCCAGCTCACAGCAACCTCAAACTCCTGGGCTCAAGCGATCCTTCCGCCTAAGCCTCCCCAGTAGCTGGGACTACAGGCATGCGCCACCATGCCTGGCTAACTTTTTCTATGTATTTTTTAGTTGGCCAATTAACTTCTTTCTATTTAGAGACGAGGGCTCGCTCTTGCTCAGGCTGGTTTTGAACTCCTGACCTTGAGCGATCCACCCGCCTGGGCCTCCAGAGTGCTAGGATTACAGGTGTGAGCCACGGCGCCCAGCCCACATTCAACTTCAACTTTTGATCCAAATAAAGAACTGTAATAAATTTTTGTTGTTTTAAGCCATTATGTTTATGCTAATTTATCACAGCAGCAATATAAAACTTATACATTTGGGCTGGTCCGAGTGTAGTAGTGCTTACAACTAATTGATCACAACAGTTACAGATTTCTTTGTTCTTTCTCCACTCCCAGTGCTTTACTTGACTAACTTTATAAAAAAAAGAACGAAAGAAAATGAATATATTTATTTTGGCCTTTCCTCTGCAGTAATTCCATTTCTATTGAAAACCTTAATAAGCTTCAGGTCAAATCCAAAGATCATAGGATAATATTATATATATTCACCTTCCCTTGATTCCTTATTTCTGTCAGAAAATTAATTTAATTAAGGAGACTACTGAATAACTCTGAAATCAACAAAGGTATCATTGTTATAATGGTATAAAAATATGCAATTTAAAAAAATTGACTTAGAAACAAGGATATAAGTGAAATGCCATGTGCCTATTGTTCTAAAATCTTTCAATAACCAATAGTTTCTTGAATGCCTATAAAATACTCAGCACAGCACTCTAGAGAAGTTAAAATTTGGGACGATACATACAGGAAAGTCCTTGGGAATAAACAGGAGGCACCTGTGTTGAGCTAGTCCTGCCCAAAGAGGTAGGGATTGAGAGACAGGAAGTGAAAAGCAGGTGGAGCAGAAGGTAGAGGAAGTTTGGATGATTTTTAGAATGGAGAAAAAGAAAAGGACAGAAAACAAAGAGAGGAAGAGAACGCGGCAAAGATCAGAACTCTCAGGGGACTTGGTGTCTTGACCATAATGAACACCCAACAAATATTTACAGAGTGACTAACTTGTGGGACTGTGATTACTTCTTAGTGGAAAGCTGGGAAGAGGCTCATGCTATTTAATACACATTATAGATGTGATTAATGTCTAAGTAAAATTGTACATTTTCTGGAATTTCATTCTATCTTATTGAATTTTATTAATTATTTCTCAGTAATTACTGATAAGGAATTACCAAGTCTTCAGAAAGCATTCAGCTTTGCACAATTCTTTCATTCACTATATAAAAGATTTCTGGCTTGTAACTGAAGAAATTATTATATAATTAATTTCAAACAACCAATGCTCTTTCTGAGTTTGGTTGTCAGAAATACTAAATCAGGCCGTCTCTATTATAACTAGAAAGAAATTAATTGGCCAACTAAAAATATATGTAAAAAATTAGTCGGGCATGGTGGCGCATGCCTGTAGTCCCAGCTACTCGGGAGGCTGAGGCACAAGGATTGCTTGAACCCAGGAGTTTGAGGTTGCTGTGAGCTAGGCTGACGCCACGGCACTCTACAGCCCGGGCAACAAAGTGAGACCCTGTCTCAAAAAAAAAAAAAAAAAAAAAAAAAAACAATGGTGATCTAGTACCTTTTGTATTATCCTGGAGAGAGCTGGAGCCCATTCTACTAAGTGAAGTATCACAAGAACGGGAAAACAAGCACCATATGTACTCACCATCAAATTGGTATTAACTGACATAACTGACCAACACTCAAGTGGACATACAGTAGTAACATTCATCAGGTGTCAGGCAAGTGGGGTGGGTGGGTATATTCACACCTAATCGGTGCAGTGTGCATCATCTGGGGGATGGACACTCTTGGAGCTCTGGGTGGGGCAAAGGCAATATATGTAACCTAAGCGTGTGTACCCCTGTAATATGCTGAAATAAAATATTAAAAATTAAAAAAAGAAAAAAATATGTTCTTTAGTGTAGCCACCTTCATCCATTATCTTTGCTAGATGTTTGGCATAACTTGCTGCAGTTTTATCTCAGCCCTTACTGCTTCACCTTGCACTTTTATTTTACAGAGATGGTTTATTTCCTTAAACCTCATGAACCAACCTCTACTAGCTTCATACTTTTTTTCTGCAGCTTCCTCACCTCTCTTGGTCTTTATAGAGTTGATGTAAGTTAGGGCTCACATCATTAGGCTTTGGCTTAAAACAGTGTTGATCATCTATCCAGACCACTAAAACTTTCTCCACATTTGCAATAAGACACTTGTGCTTTCTTAACATACATGTGTTCATTGGAGTAGAATTTTTTATTTATTTCAAGAATTTTTCCTTTCCATTCACAATAAGGCTAACTGATAAATATTTATGTGCACATATAGGAGTAACATTCATAGAGTATCAGGCAGGTGGGGTGAAGGAGAGGATGGGATGGGTATATTCACACCTGACGGGTGCAGTGCGTGCCATCTGAGGGATGGACATGCTAGAAGCTCCAGTGGAGCAAAGGCAATACATGTAACCTAAACATTTGTACCCCCAAAATATGCTGAAATACAAAAAATTTAAAAAAAAGGAACTTAGACTATAATCTGAATGAAGGACAAAATTTAAATAAATGGAGAGGAGGAGGAGGAATGGACTCTTACACCCGTAGCACAGAGGAATCTAAGGAAGAAATCAAACACAATTTTAACACTGCAAGAAAGAAGGGAATAAAAATAGCTAATATATAAAGAGTGCTTCCTATATGCTAAACATATTTCTAAAGTATTTTACATGTATTATCCTCATGTAATCCTAACATATCTGGTGAATTAAGTATGCTTATTATTCCAATTTTACAAATGAGGAGACTGAAGCATGTAGGAAATAAATACTTGCCCTATGTCACCTAGTAGAGGAGAACTTGAACATGGATTAAACCTCTAGATTACAAAAAGGGAACTATTAAGAATACAGACAATAAATATGGATAGGCCTTGAATATGGATACATGGTGAATAAATAGGTTTTGAATCACAATTTGGCAATGAAGTATGTGACATATCTTACACATAACTGTAAACTATTGGAGATTCTTGGGCTTGAAAATGATACCATAAAGTGATGCTTTAGAAAGATCTACTTAACCATCTTGTTTGAAGAGAAGTGAATTGTTCAAAGAAGTACTGCAATGAAAGAAAACAAGGATTAATTGCTTGAAGAGATACTGGCGTGAACAAATAGAAATGACAAGCTAAAATAGCTGATATCTAAGACATCTGAACAGCCAACAAAGGAACTGTTAAAAGTGGGGAAAAAGATAAATATGCTAAAGAGAAAAATGCTAGTAAATTGTTCTTTATTTTTAGACTAAAATAATTAGTTTCCAACCAAGATAATTTTTAAACTTTAGAAAATATAGTCCACATTCTTATGTCAGATGACTGTCACACTGAAAACTTGATTTCTTTTAAACTATGAAATTTCTTATTAATATTAATTTTTCATAATTTTGTCAAATACTATAAATATTCTGTTTTCAAAGAATTCAGTAAAGTCTCAGGATATAAAATCAATGCACACAAATCAGTGGCAT
>CAUYRT010020580.1:0-134334 GCA_963574885.1 Lepilemur ruficaudatus
ACCAAAGACAGAGGGAGGGTGTATGTCACTCTCCTCCCCGTCTTTAGGGGTGATGTGGGATCTGCGTGACCCCTCTTAGAGAATCTGTTCTCAGTCTTCTAGGGCTAAAGTGTCCGAGTGTAGCCAGGGAGGCAGGCGGGGGACAAGGGGAGAGACGGGCCATCCCTGTGCTCATGTCTGTGGCACTGCGCATGGTCTCTGGCACACGGTGGGGGCTGAGACTGGTCCGTCTTCCCAGCCCGTGCAGAGTCTATGAAATTCCATCCAGGACGAAGCGCTACCTGGAAGTGGTGGTCTCCGTCCTGACGGCTCACCACGGCGCATCCTGCGATCATGGGCAGGCGGGGCTCAGGCACTGACAGTCACGGGCACAAACCACCCAGCAAGTGTTATAATGTCCCATTGTGTGACTTGATAGGAACGTTCTGTTTTCATCACCTTCTTCCCCACTGATTGATGTTTTGTTATTATTTTTGTTATCAGTCACTAACTGACAGATACGTTTCTTCTGAAGTTTTCTTTCACAGTTTCAACAGTTGGTTTGGCTAAGTGGAGGATTCGTTTGTCACTAGGACATGGCTTAGTACTGACAGGGGCTTCTCCTTGTGGTACCAAAGCTCTGAGTATTGATGGGAGATGCAAATTTATTTATTTTATTATTTTATTTTATTTTTGAGACAGGGTCTCACTCTGTTGCTCAGGCTGGAGTGCACTGGTATCATCGTAGCTCACTGTGGCCTCAAACTCCTGGGCTCAAGTGATCCTCCTGCCTTGGCCTCCCCAATACCTGGCAACTACAGACACGTGCCACCACACCTGGCTAGTTTTTTAATTTTTTGCAGAGATGGGGACTCGATAGGTTGCCCAGGCTGGTCTGGAACTCATGGCCTCAAGTGATCCTCCTGCCTCGGCCTCTCAAAGTGCTGAGATTACAAGTATGGTGGGCTACCACACCTGGCCAGATGCAAATTTAGATGGGTAGATTGCAATTGCCACTCTTGCAGCGAGGTGATGCTATCTACGGGCATTTAAAACATTTTATGTAGTTCATGATTGGTTTTTTAAGTATGGGCACTATCCAATTATAAGAAGACCACAAATGAAAGTCCCAAAGCACAACATGACTCCAACTGTACATTTGTGTATACCGTGTTTTGATTAAATAGAACATATTCCTATAACACAGCATAGAGTACAGCACTCTTGATTTAAGCCGGCTGGGTGTCTGAAGTCTGTCTGGAGGCTGAGACTCCCACGTGCATATCTCCAGCCTCGACCTCTTCCCTGAATTCCAGGCTTCCAAGCTGACATCCCCACTTGGTCACCCAGTAGCCATCACAACCTGGTCATGTCCAAGACTGAATCGGACGCAGCCCTCCCAGGTCGCTTTGCCGGCGTCCTCCCTTCTCAGTGGATGGCAACTTCCAGAGGCTCCCGCCACAAAGCTTGGAAACCTCCTTCACTTCTCCTTTTCTGTCACCCCCCCATGCGCATCAAAACCGTCGGGAAATCCTACTGGTGGCCGACGGGCTTCTGAGTCGGCCCAGAACCCGACCACCTCCCATCGCTCCCTAGTCGTGGCCACATGTTGCCGTCTTTCTCCTCAGTTACCGGGCTGGCCTCTCTGCCCATCCCTGCCCCCGTCTCCTCCCCTCCCCTAGTCTTTTCTCAACACGCTAGACAGAGTGACCTTTAAAAATTAAACATGATCACGCCACTCCTTGGCTCAAAAATGAACTCACAGTGGTGGCTCCCCATTTCATTAGAAAAGAGGCGAAACTCTCACGATGCCCTCCAAGGTCCAACATGAATCTTGCCCCCCTCAACCCCCAGGCCTTGTCAGCTACCTGCCCCCTCATCACCACCCTGATGCCTTACTGCTCCCGGCCCTTTGCACCTGCCGTTCCTCGGCCTGGGATGCTCGTGCCCAGCTACCCCCATGCTCACGCCATCTTTGCTCAGAAAGCATCTTCTCAATTTGGCCCACCCTGGCCACCCTATTCACGACTTCAACCTGCCCCTCTCATCCCTGGTACTCCCGATCTGGTCACCTGTCCTGCCTGTTCCTCTTTCTGTAACAGTCAATGACTTCTAACACACTGCCGCCCCTCTTCCTGGTCTGTCGCTCCAGCTAGAATGTGGACCGTCGGGGCGGGGCGGGGAGCTCTTTGTCTCTGGTGCTCACTGATGTGTCAGAGTGCCCAGCACGGAGTCTGGGACACGTCAGGAGCTCACCTAGGTGTTTGTTACCTGCATGTGCGTGAATAGATGAAACCTCTCATTTCTTCTCTCCCAATTCCCATCTTCTCTTTTTCTTTTCAGTTCTGGAAGCATTTTCTCGTCTGCCCTTGCAGGTTGCTGTTTGTTTTCTGAAATATACAATCGATTGTTTGCTGCCGCGATGCAGTGAAAATGTTCAGTTATCACATTTTCACGTAGGCTTCTTTTTGATTTCAGGTGACTCTTTCATCAAGATAGCCTGCTTTGATTTTAAGGACGTAAAGCCCTTTCAAATCAGACCAAGAATATACTAGACTTTTAAAAACATTTGTTCTTGTACTTGCAGGAACTCTTTTACTGGGCTTAAATTTGATGGACTTGATCTTTTCTTTGGAACTGGCAAAGTCTTTTAATATGTTTAGTGATCATTTTCTCTCTGTTGACGCTTGTTTGGGATCAGTGGTTGAGATGGCTCCATCAGAAACCGCTGAGGTCGCTGCGTTCTCGTCTTTCAATGGCTGGCAGGAGGGAGAGGGAAACGTTTGGACTCATTACACTTCTCCTTGCCTGTTTAAACAGCCGATCAATTGTTTAATAGAAGGGGCAGATCTGTAGGATAGAGAGGTAGCCGGGTGCCGGGAAGCTGCCCTCCTAGCCTGCAGAGGTTGAACCCTCTGCCACCCACGCCGGGGTCTCTGCTGTCGTGAGGCTGTTATCAAAAGTCTCAGGGTAGCTCTGGGGCTGGATCAGAGACCTCAAAGTGCCGTCTTTAACCCTCAACTGTACTTTGCCCATTGTCACCCCTCTTTAATGAGGTCCAAATGACCTGGCTGGTTTTCCAGGATGAGCGTGGGAAGTGGGGATGACCTACTTGTGCTTCTCGAAGACTCGCTGGCTGGAGTTTTGCACGGAGGCAGGCTCAGGACACGCTGCTTCCCCTGCTCAGAGATGTCTTGCCAGTAACGGGACATTCCCATTCCTTAGCTTGGTAGGTGTCTGGCGCAGGTTTGCTCCTTCCACGTTGGACTGTCCCGCTCCGCCCATGCTGCCCTCGCGCGGCGCTGGGAGCTCAGTTGCTCTGTGCACGCCCCCCCATCTCCACTGTTGCCTGTCTCCCAACCGCCTGGGGTGCCCGGCGCCCTGACCGTGTGTCTCATCCCATCTCCCCTATTCCCACTCGCCAAGCACCCAGCTGCAGAGCTCTCCCCTCCCCCTAGGACTTCTCAGCCCACGCACTCGCAGATTCTACCTCCGTTCCAGGTGTTTATGCGACAAGGACTGCTCCTTAACTCCCTGTGTCATGTGCGTAGCGCGTCACAGAGTGTAGGCCTCAGCAATATTTGTCACATGAACGAATGCCAAATAATTGCTATGGAGCACCCTTGACATTGTGGGGATTGTGTCTGGAGATCTTTGAGTGCTTCAGGTTGTAGTTATGGACGTAAGTTTTACAGTTAGACTCGAGTTTAGGTACTTGCTGTGTCACCAGCTGTGTGACCTTGCAAAAGTTACTTAACCTCTCTGAGTCTCAGCTCCTTAAAGATAGTAACTCTCTCGAAGAGTTTTTGTGAGAAGAAGCATGCAAGGCCCTCAGCACAGTATTTGGCATGTGGTAAGTGCCCAGTAAATGGTAATCATTAATATTACTATCTTTAACTTCAGTCCAAAACCAAAGCCCATGAAAGACAAGTGGCCCTTCTGACCCGAATTCAATGGCGAGCACAAAGAGAACTGGAGCTCAGGGGCTCCGAGCTTCCTCCGCTACGCACCTGCCAGGATTTGTTTGCGACGACCTACTCCGAATCGCCGGGAGCCGCAGCTGGCTCTGGAGACTTCTTCCTCCTCCTTCTTTGTCGACAGCCTTCTCTTCCTCGGTGCCGCCCTTCTGTGCACGAGGAGAAAAGTTGCTTTCCTAAGGCAAAGCATTGTTTTATTCTTAGTGTTACAATAAATCATAGCAGGCTCCAGTCCCAGTAATAAAACCAGGAGCTTCTGTTCTTTTATCTTATTTTTAGATATTCTTAAATGCAGCACCATTCCTAATAAAAGGAAAGGCATTTACTTTAAATCAAATTCATAATGACTGTCTAGAGTTGGGAAAACGCCGTTCGCCGAGCGGCCAATCTCTTTCTCAAACTCTAACGCGTGTCTCATTTCCTGGTCTCGAGCAAGCCTTTGACATTGTCTGGAGTCCACTGATAAAATATTTCCTTCTGATTTAATGCTCAAATAGTGTCTTAGCTGGCGCTGAATGACGACCGTTTTAGGGCTCCCCGGCTGGGCTGTGAGTCACAGACCCTGGTATGTTCGGGGCCCTGGTGACTCATCACCCTCAAGGACACAACTTGATGAGGTTTTCTATCAAATAAAGAGAAAAAGGAGAGTTTGTCAAAGACAGACTGAAGCTTGGCTGCGAAGTCCAGGATCAGTGAGACTGCTGGGGGTTGGGCTTTGGACACGGTGGTGTGGCTTGGGGCCGGGGTTCCTGGGGGCAGTTCCGTGTGCAGCGGAGGTGGAGACCCGGACACCAACAGTCCCAGCCGGCTGGTGGCCTGCGTGTCCTGTGGAGCCAGGTTTCACCACAGCCGGGCGGTAGGAGCGTTCTGTGGGGAACGGTGAGGTTGGGGTAGGTGTTCTCAATGGAACAAGGTTCCAGAAGGGAAACAGGAAAGTCCTGGAGGGGAGGGGTGTTGGGGGAGCAGAGACAGAGCAGAAAGGGAGGAGTCGGCCAGAGACACTGCATGGCGGGTGGCGGCCAGGGTGACGGCTGTGCTGTGACCAGCCTCCCTGCTTGTTTGGGGGGTTACAGGTGGAGGCACGCTCCCGGGAGTTAGTTCAGTGAGCATGTTTTCCCCGAGGCTTGGACAAAATGGAAATTTGAAGATGGAGAAGATGAGAGAGGAGTATTTTTGCAGCCTGGATGGATCGGGAGAGCCCTGGCAAGACATAGATGGTGTGCTCAGGTTGGGTTGTTGGAGGGGAGTTTGCTAAGGGGCTACTTCTGAAGGTGAGGGAGGCAGCCAGCCCTTGTGACACCACCCCGGAGAGCAGGGTCCATCCCCGCCTCCTGCCCTGGCCCTACTGCTGGCCCCACTAAGTCCAGAGGAAAGGGCCCCTGACGTGGTCCACGCCCACCTGCCCACGGGGCAGACGGCGCTGGGCAAAGGCACACACTGGATGTTGGGGCGGGAGCAGGGGCTGAGCTGAAGCACTTGCTGGGCTGTTTGGGGGCGACCACCGTCTACCCTCCTCATCTTCCTCCCTGGAAATTTTGCCTGGAGACGGCTCTGCCTTTCCTTTCTAGGCTGTCACCTGACTCGGGGGCGGGGGTCCTCCATGGCGTGTGCCCTGCTGCCCTTTTGGTTGCTCTGCCCAGAAATGAGAGCGGGAAGTGAAGGAGGCCACTCTGTGGTCCCAGGGCGTGGTCTGAGACGCGCCGAGCGCTCTCGCGGGATGGGCACCGTCGTTCCTCGCTCTCCGCGCTCCGCTTCCCTTCGCGGGGATCCCCACGGTCTCCAGAGACACACCGGGCAGGCAAACCGGAGTTCGTTTGGGAGAAGAAAAACCCTGAGTGGCACCATTGGCCTGAAGACAGGTGTGTGGGAAGAGGGTGGCTGATGTCCCCGCAGCCTCCAGGTGGCCCGGCGGTGAGACTCCCCTCCAGCAAAGGGAAGGAGCTTCTCCCTGGGAAGGGAGCTGTTCTGATGTTTCAAAATCTGACATGTTCATAGAAATTGATGAGAAATTTTGAGCTTTAATCTGCCCTTAGATTGCATTTGCTGATGGTGCTCAGAAGTGTATTCATTGGATAATTTCTATTTCCAGAAAAAAGTTCACCGTAGAGTTAGGGCCAAGCTGGGAAAATGATAGTCAGAAAGAAAATTTGAAAAAATGGAAAAGCATGGATGATAGGGTTTTAGGGAGAAATTCCCTGCTCAGTCACGCACAGCTGCTCTGCACACTGTTGTCCACATATGCACACACACACAACCACACATGCAATCACATATGAGCAATCACATGCATGTGCACACACATGTACAAGGCACCAGCCCCACACACCATATCACATGCACACACATCATACCACATACATATCAAACACAGTCTCACACGTAACCACAGATACATAACCACTCACAATTGCATACATACAACCACACACATAGTCACGTGCATGTGCACACACCCAGAGCACCACACCACACACACCGTACTATATGCACACACATTACACCACACACATATATACTAAACACACACAGTCACATACACATAATTGCACACATACCACAGCACACAATACAATCACACATGGCATCACATGTGTGCACGTACACACGCACACCATACCATATACACATATACCATGCCACATAGACATGTATCAAAACACACACAATCAGGCCAGGTGCGGGGGCTCACACCTGTAATCCTAGCACTCTGGGGGGCCGAGGCGGGCAAATCATTTGAGCTCAGGAGTTCGAGACCAGCCTGAGCAAGAGCGAGACCCTGTCTCTACTAAAAAAAAAAAAAATTAGCTGGACAACTAAAAACATACATAAAAAATTAGCTGAGCATGGTAGCGCATGCCTGTAGTCCCAGCTACTCAGAAGGCTGAGGCAGGAGGATGGCTTGAGCCCAGGAGCTTGAGGTTGCTGTGAGCTAGGCTGACGCCACAGCACTCTAGCCCGGGCAACAGAGTGAGACTCTGTCTCAAAAAAACCCCCAAAAAACCCTACACAACCACACAACACACAATCACACAACACACCACACGCAACCGCCACCGCCCTGCTCCTCCCACTCTCCGCTCCCTTAAGCCAGACGCCCCGCGGGAATTAGATGTCCAGCACAGAGCCGAGTGACTGCTCTCTACTAGAGGAGAGGTGACCCGGAGGAAGCTGTACGAGCCGCCACAGATCGTCGGCTTCCAGGGCCCTGTGCAGCCCTCACGGGGCGTCCGTTCTGACGGCACCAAGGTGCGAATGGGTGTTGTGTCTGCTGCAGCTCAGTGGGAGCTTGGACCTCCATGTCTTCCTCACGGTTCAGCAGCTGTGTGAGCGTGAGCGTGAGTGTGAGTGTGCGGGGGTGTGTGTGTGTGAGTGTGTGAGAGTGTGAGAGTGTGTGCAGCTGTGTGTGTGTGTGAGTGTGTGTGTGAATGTGCGGGTGTGTGTGTGTGAGAGTGTGAGTGGGTGTGTGTGTGTGTGTGAATGTGTGTGTGTGTGTGTGTGTGAGTGTGCGGGAGGATGAAGGGGGGGGAAGACAGTAAAGTAATCACACGTGTGGGAACAGAGCCGAGTACAGTCAGCTTCCTAAATGATTTAGTGAAACTCTTTGGTTTCCAGGAATGCGTCCCAGTAAATGCTGCAAATGCACGTTCTCTATGAAAATTGGGTTTAAAAGCCCAGAGGCAGCATGATATCAGATGTCCAGATTTAGCATCTTCCCACACCCTCAGGCCCAATTCAGAGTCTTTCCTGTCCAGACTCTGTTTTTAGGCTCTGCGTGTGGGAGCCACAGACACCAGCTGCAAACGGTCCGGGTGGAAGTGGGCATCTTGGCAGCGGCAGAAACTTCCGTCACCCCTGCTGGGAGCTTTCAGTGGGGAGAGCAGGGGGTCACTCCCACCCTGTCCCCTCAGGGGGCCTCTCTGCTTTGTGGGGAGGAAGCTTTGTGCTGGGTGAAAAAGCACAGAGAAGCGCTGGGTCCCCAGCCTCCCTGCCTGTTCCCCTCCCTCTCTGGCGCTGGCCTGGGGCGGTGGGTGTGGGGAGCCTCCGCCAGGCCCCAGGCTCACAGGAGCGGGCAGCCCAGGGTGGGAGAGATGGAGAGGGCAGCTCCTCGGTGATTCCCAAACTGGGCGAGTGCTGGCATCATCCGTGAGCTTCTTTTAAAAAAGCAGATTACCCGAGCCGTTTCCAAGATGTGCAAACTCAGACTTTCCAGAAGTGGGTCCCAGCACGGGTATTTCCACACGGCTCCCAAAGGGAGAGTGAGGCAAGCACGAATCTGTCTTCAGTTTTCTCTGTGGTTGACCCAGCTCACCAGGGGGGCAAAGCAGGGATTTGGGGCAGGAACTCCATCTTGGCGGGCTTGCGCCCCGTACATGCCTCCCAGAGCGAGATGCTTCCTCCCACGCCGAGCCTCCTTACTCCTGCTCATTCTCCGTTCATCCTTTGCCACCTTCTCTGACCTCTTAGCTTAGGGACAGATGTCCCTTCTGTTTGGCCCCGTAGCATTCTGGCATTTTTCTATAATGGCCACTGAATTATTATTTCTTGTTAACTTACCCATGGCTCTCACTAGACAGTAAGAGGGCAAAGATAATACATTGTTTATGTTGTATTCCTAGGGCCTGGCAGAGGTACTCAATGAAGATTTTCAGGGGGTGAGGGCACCCAAGCTCAGAGGACCAGAAAGAAGTAGATGCATGGAAATAAGGACAGGAAGCATGACTGACACCTGAAAGCTTCCCTTATTTTCAGGCTTTGACTCACTGTGCCATGTATCGGTCAGCAATTGCTCAGTAATGCTGCGTAATAAGCTACCCCAGGACTCAGCAGCTTAAAACAGCAATCATTTACTTTTACACTCATGGGCTGACTGCAACTCGGCTGGACTTTTTCCTACAGTTTGGGGGCTGAGCTAAGATCTGTTCTCATTCCGGCTCCCAGACTGAAAGGGTAGCGGCCACCTGGGGCACGTTCTTCCCCTGGCAGGGATCAGAGGCAGAGACTGAGCCACCCGTGAAAGCACGTTTCAAGCTTCTGCACACATCATGTCCACTAACGCCCCACTGACCAGAGAAAGGCACGTGGCCACACTCGACCTCAATGGGCAGCGCACTCCATCCGCAGCATGAAGGGGGAAGAGAGAACAATTTCTGAACAGAAATTCAAGCTATCGGATAACTTAATTCTATTATCTTAATGTTTTGATAATATTATCTTAGTATTATCTTAATGTTTCCTGCTGAAGAGGAATCATATTAACAATATTTAACATTTGTCCAGTCCTTATTAACGTCAAACGTAGTTCTATGGACTCTATATATATTTTCTCATTTAATCCTCCTGAACATGCTATGAAGTTGGTGCAGTGTTTAAGGGACTGGCTATGGCACAAGTTGGAAGAAGCAGATGGGACCCAGGCACTTCTGATTTCCAAGCCCAGCCCCTAGCACTGCTCAGCAGTCTCCCCTCCTTTCTCTCTCAGGAGAGGTTGTGGTGGGAAAGAGGGGAAGAGGTTCTGGGCTGGAGACTGGGGGAGTCACTGGAGCCTAGACGGGGAGAACCGGGGAAGCCAAAGGCAAGCTCTCCTCATTTCGCTTTTGAGCTAACCCAGAATGAGTGGGCTTATCCAAAACAACTAATGGCCAATCACCAAAAATGTGGAAAGGATCAGATGGCAGGTGCTGAGATGTTTAAGTAGTCCACCTTCCCATTTTACAGATGAGGAAGTAGAGCCTGAGTGGCAGGAAGTAACCTGCCTGGGATACATGGCTCTGAGTGGCAGACCTCGAGGAAAACTAGGTATGCAACTCCAAAGGCAGCACTCTGTTCCAGCTTGCTCTGTGGGAGCCCCGAGGGTGGTATTGGGTACCACTGCCCTGGAGGGCTGCCTGGGTAATCAGGATGGAACATCCAATTGATTCTGCAGAAGCAGCCCAGGCATTTGCACAGTTACATCCAACAAAGCAAACAGACTGAAGTTTTTTCAATTCACAACCCGTTGCTTGGCATCCTGTAGGCACCACCTTGATGATTTGTATTTAACACGCAGCCACCTGGCGTTTGTACAGTCCTGCTCATCATTTAGTGGTGGTGATGTAAATGTTAACTCTCGGCTGATGTGTTTCATCTTATTTAAGAGTGAAAACATGCAAAACCAAACGAACGATAGGTTTAGAGAAGCAAAATTATCTCGAAATAAGGTTTATTGTTAATATTTTTACGTATTTAGTATTTGTTCTTTTCAACAGCTATCTATATTTTATGAAGAGTGAAATAGTTGGGTTGGCTTTAATTGTGGTTTTTTAAGGGCAAAGAAGGTATGGGGGAAATAAAAGGACATAGGTGACAAGTTTAAGGTTGCATAAAAATAGGGGGTTAGGAAAGAAACAATAAAAACGGCATTGAATGCGCATGTTAAGGAATCACCCACTTCTGACACAAATCAGGTTCGTTACAGTCACAACAACTTGTCCTGGGAAGTAGCAGCTCTTCTTCATCATAGCTCTTGACTGTTCTGGAAACAGCACTGTGGCATCCTGATGTTCTTGTCTAGAGTTTGATCTTCTCTCTTATTCAGCACTGCATCCTGAGTGATGGGCGATCCATCAACTTATGTTTGCGGGTTGATCAGATCAGGATGCAGAAGGTCACAACAGGCTGTTGCCTGCAGCATGGAAACTAGAACAGTCTAAATAAAGCAAAAACAAAACCAGAAAAAACACCCCATGTTTTAAAAGGCTATCTAAGAGGCTGAAAAGACGTCCAACGGGACAAAATTTCAGACAGAGACGAATCATTCCCATGGGAGCTGAGATCAGCAAGCACTTTCCCAGGTACGTCTGAGGACCAGCAGACAGAGACCATTGCTGCTGGAAAGAAAGGGCCAGGGGCACTTTAATGACCACGTGGGCTGCTCACGTGGGCTGCTCACGTGGGCGGGAGTCAGGAGGAGACCCCAACACAGGCTAATCCTTGCCCATTTGCTGTCATGGGACTCCTGGGTGCCTGGTGGTTCAGAAACTGAGGGAGGTGCTGGAAAGCAGAGAGGGGCTGGTGGGGGGCAGAGAGAGGGAGGGAGGGGCTAACTAAAGAAGGGTTTACAGGGAAATTTATAGCTTTAAATATAAGTAAATAAGAAAGTTTAAAAATCAATTTTTAAAGCTTTCTTCTCAAGAAAATATAAAAGAGAAAATTAAAACCAAAGAAAAAAGAAAATGAAGGAAATAAAAGCAGAAATTGATGAACTAGGAGACAGACTTAAAATTAAGCAAACAACGACATCAAATGTTGGATCTTTTAGAAGTATTCATAGATTGATATATTTCTAGCACGACTGAGCATAAAAAGAAAGACAGAAAATACAATTACCATGATTAGGGATGAAAAAGGGGGAAATTATTATGGATCCCGACATTTAAGAGACAATAAGTTGTTATGATACTATGAATACATTTTATAAATAATAATGGATCTGGCAGCTTTAGATGACATGGATAAAGTATTAAAAAATATCATTTATCAAAGACACAGGAAAAATATAAAATACTTGTTGAATGAATAAATATTTCGTGTTATGTAGTTGTGAACTTTTTAAAGAGTTTTGACCAGCTCTTATCGGTTTAAAATGTAATGTCTTTTACACTTGAATTTCACCTTGTGTTGTTTTCACGTGTTCATCAAGAGGTTTTTTTTAACATCTAGGCATTTCTAGTATAGTTGTGGACATTCAGGCTACAGGATTTGGAGTCTTGTTTTCTGTCCATACATTGAGCAGTGTGAGCATCAACACATCCTTTCTGCCTTACTCCATGGATATGACCAGGTAGTTCATGAGAGAAGGAAGTGAAATTGCTTGGAGTTCTCTAAGATTCTTGGATCTGTGGTTTAGAGTCTTCATTATCTTTGGAAAAATTCTAGCTGTCTTCTCTTCAAATGTTTCTTTTGCCTTATTTTCTCTCTTTTATCCTTTAAGGATTGCAGTTATTTGTGCATAAAGCTGCTTGGTATTGCCCACAATTCTTCAGTGTTCTGTTCTTTTTATTTTCTAACTTTTTCTTCCTGTGTGTTGGTTGACTAGTTTCTATTGCTCTGTCTTCAAATTCAATGATTCTTTCCTTAGCTGTGTCAGGTCTACTGATGAGTCTGACAAATACACTGTGAGGTTTGTTTGTTTTTTTAATTTATAACATTTTTCTCTTGGCTTTCATAGTTTTTATCTTTCTATCGAATTTTGGCATCTGTTCATATACTAGAGATTTGACTTATTAATTATAATTATTTTAAATTTCCTATATAATAATAACAATATCTGAGTCTGATTTTTTTGATCTCCTTTTCTCTTGGAAAAAGATGGCCTCTTCTTGCTTTTTTATGTCTCAGAATTTTTGTGTGAATGCTAGATATCATGTGTGGACTAGTAGAGATTGAGGCATATGGTATTATGCCTGGATTGGGCAAACTTTTCCTCCTACACCGTTAGTGTGGGATTGAGTCCACAGTGGTCAGACATTAAGCTGGATTTGACTTTTCTTCTTGGTGTGGTTATGTTCAATGTACCATCATTCTCATTAACTTCCTTAAGTTTTACTCTGTACTTATGGAGATGTCTTGGGGGCTGGAGGATTTTTCTCAATGTTCCTGCTCCACATTCAGCTATAGACCTTTTCCATGTGCCTCTGTTACAGACAGGGTCTTTCTCCATGCCCTCATCCTTCTCCCAGGGTAGACTCTTGTTTCTTGGTGCGTGGTAGCCTGGTGACTGTGGTAATTGGGTTCTCTGTTGTCCCGGCCAAGCCTCGGTCTTAGGCAGGCCTATGTGCCAGTGTTTTTAGTCTGTGGCTTTCAAAGTGATGCTGTCTCTTCTCCCCATGGTGGCCAAATTCTGCTTTGTGTCTTTGGTGAGACTTTTACGGGGGAACCTTCAGTGGTATTGGTATAGAGTTGTGGGCCCAGCACAGTTCTCTTCCCTAGAAAGAGAGAAGTAGAGGATTTTTATTTTTATCTTTCTCCTAGCCCCAGTGGGCCCCCTGTTGTACACTGTGAGAGATGGTCTTTGCTGTGCTTCCTCCAGAGGCTTAAGCCTTATTTTGTTGTTGTTCCTAGTGGAGTGAGGTCCTGGTGCAAGAAGAAGCAATCTTCTCCAAAGCGGTGAGTATTTCCTGTGTCTGTGGTTGCTCCCTTTCTCCGCGCCTGTACCACTGAGGAAGCTACTTCCCATCTCCCCTGATCTTTCTTTTCAGTATCTGCTGGAGGTTGGTGGAAAAGAGCCTTCAACCGGGCATGAACTCCCCTGTGTCTGCTGAGGCTCTGTATTCTCATGCAAACCCACACGCAACCTTAGTGTTTTGCTGAATCCTTCTTACCTGCCTGCGTGACGCCCAGCATCTCCTCTCTCGTGTGTGTCACAGGTGAGCACATGCTGTGTCCCAGCTTGGAGCTACCTTCATTTCTTTGGATTTCAGGACACCTGGTGGCTGGCACCTACAGGTCTCTGACAGGTCCAGCAAAGCTATGATTGTGTAACTGGCCTGCCTTTTTCATCACGAGGGGAGGCGGGACACTCTTTCTACCATTCTGCATCTCAGGTGGAAGTGGAGAGCCACATTTTATTCTCTATGCAACTTTAGTCTTTTGTTGGGATTTTCCTCTAAATAGCTCTGAAAAAAAACCCTCAATTTTTTTCCAAATTTGATTACAATCCAGAGGAAGTGTCTCCAGTGTGCAGTGCTGGGGGCAGCGGAGTTGGCAGAGCAGTGTCAGTCCTGCAGGCCCTCCAAGTCTCCTCGCTGAAGAGGGAGAAGCCCCTGTGGCTGAGTTTAATTTCTTAAAATTTATAGCAAATTGAACCTTGTAATGAGAGGCATTAGGATGACCCTAAATTTCTTTTAAACTCTATTGATTGCTTTGACCTATTTTGTTGTCTGGTTGTGACAAGATCTGATTAACAAATATCTGAAATTGTCCTCCTTCACGCTGGTCCCCAGCTCATACAAAGTAGTTCGACTTTTATTGTCTAAATAGGTCCTCTTGGAATTATAGATATTCTGGGAAACCTACACCAAAATTAACTACCCAGAAATCACCATCAGTGAGGCCTCACTGACCTGGCTGTTCCGGAATTCCAAAGCCAGGCCTCGTGTTCTCTAACAGAAAATTGCTCCTCCCGGCAATTTTCTCTGAATGATGTTTTCTCTGTTGTTTAAGTGCAGATTACTTCACTGTGGCTTCAAGTGGGGAGCCCAAGAGTGGGACATTGCCCCATCACTGTCCTGTGCCAATGGCAGCCCCACGTCCTCCGGTCCCCTCGTAAAACACAGCCTCTGACCAGCCCCGCTGAAGCCTGAATTTAATGGCTACCGGAGTCATTTCCAGAACTGACTATTTAGGATGGCGATCAATTTATGGTTAATTAATTCTGGTGTTAACCACCTCAGCTTGGGCTTGGCAATGATGCTTGAAGTTTAAAGAGGGGAAAGAGGAGGAGGAGGAAGGGGCTTATCACGGCAAAGGACAAGAACAGCTGCGGGACTCGCAAGGGTGAGCAGGAGGAGTTCATGCAGGAATATTTCATATCACTTATCTGTGTGAGGAGCTTTCATTTTGACTAAGGCTCATGGTTAAAGTGGCAAAACAAGCTTCTTCTGTTGGACTGAGCCATTGGCTTTAATTAGCAGCATTATTAAGAGCTGAGCAGCACTCTTCATTAGGCGGCGAGACTCATTAGTGCACAATTCATTGTCCCTGGGCTTCCTCTGGGAGAGGACAGACTCTGTAGCATGTATATTCTCATCCAAATGACTCACGAGGGCCCCACATGGCCTGGCAGGACTGGGAAGGTGGCCACGGCAGAGGGAGGAGTCTCCGAACCTCACCTCCGGCTCCCACCAAGTAGAGAGGTCAGGGACCGCCCAGAGAGCTGGTGAGATGACAGTGGAGGCCCTTTCACGCCCACAGGCCCTAGAGTAAGATGCCCCTCACTCCTTCACCTGACACTGTCAGGAAGTGGGGGGCCCCAGCATGAATGCTCCAGATGGAGGCTGGAAAACTGGAACCAGGGGCCAAATCTGGCCCACTGCCTGATTTTGTAAATAAAACTTTATTGGAATGCAGCCACGCCCCTTTACTTAGTTTGTGGCTGCTTCAGGCTACAATGGCGGTGTCAAGCTATCGCAGCATTGATCCGATAGCCCACAAAGAGGAAGTTTGCCAATTCCTGTTCTAGATCACTGAAGCACCAAACCACTGTAATGATTCGAGGTGGAAATCCTTCCGAATGCACTGCCTATGCTGTCTTTGTTTGTAAGGTGAGAATACGGGGACGATAATTTGACTTACAAGAAAAACAGCAGCCACTGGCCGTGCAGTGCAGGGACAAACATCCTCACGCTGCCAGGAGCCCTGAGGACATCACTGTATGCCGTGTTTCCAGTGATAGTCTTAGGCTATAAGAGAATCATTTTTTTTTTTTTTTTTGCTTATTTTAATATTGTTTTTCTTACTGTCAGGCTATTGGCCTTGATTCTTGCTGCTGTCACTAACACTGGCCTCTTAATTTCCTAACTCCTCTCTTAGAGGGCTAATAGGATGCTTCTACCCACAGCCATTTAGGAACGGGAGTCTCCCTGGGGGCCAGATCATGTAGGGCACCACAGACCACAGGGAGGAGTTGGAAGCCCCTGGAAGGTCTCGTGTGTCCACACAGGGTGGTGGCAGCGAGACTGATGCACTCATCTTGCATCTGCCAGGCCCTCGAGCACCCCTACGTGAAGGGCCAGAGGGAGGAAGGAGCCCAGCAGGCACCTGATGTTGCCCCCAGCAGAGAATGCCCCTGTTCCTTGAAGACCCTGAGTTCAGGCCCCGTGCTGGGGAGAGGGCCTCTCCAGAGGGTCACCAGACCCTCCTTGCCAGCACCCAGAGGCTGAGGGAGCCAGCGGGAAAGCACTGACCCGACTGACCTCAACTGTGTCTCTAACTCGTGTAAAACAAAGCAGCACCAAGCAAGTAAGACCCCCGTCACCCAGGACCCTTGCGACTAGGAGTTTCTCTTGCTGGACCAGTTACACGAAGCCACAGGCAGGACTCGGTGTGGACCCAGATGTCAAGACAGACCCACAGGCCGTGGATCACCGGTCCCCTCTCTCCCTTCCTTTATGTCCATCTGAATTTTTAAATTATTGCATCTTTTTGCTTTTAAGAAACAAAGCAAGCCTCCAGGTTGCACTAGTGTTGTTGCCGTTCTAAGTTCATAGGTGACGAGATGAAGGATGTTGCTTGGGCATCACCTTCTGGTCATTTGGATGGTCCCATAAAATGGCAAATGGATCTTGGCTTGTTCACTAACATCCAGGGTTGGTCCTTAACATCACTTCCTCAGA
The DNA here is from genome assembly GCA_963574885.1 of Lepilemur ruficaudatus. Lineage (NCBI taxonomy): Eukaryota > Metazoa > Chordata > Mammalia > Primates > Lepilemuridae > Lepilemur > Lepilemur ruficaudatus. The sequence goes on from CAUYRT010020580.1 coordinate 16,328, forward strand.
GACTCAATTTTGCCAATGCACTGGGGGTGGCTTTCCTTAGTGGTGGGTCTGGCTGTCTCTCAGAGGCTGGTACATGTCTCTACCCGTAGCTAAGGCCGTGGGATGCAGATGTAGGTGTGCCCACTGGCACATCTGTGCACATGTGTGTCTACGTGAACAAACCTTAGCCTGTCTGTGACGTGTCAGGAGAAACGTGTGTAGTCAATGCTTGGGACAGACCGCCAGCCACAGTGCCCTTCCTGTCCCGCCTCAGGGGCTGTGGTAGAGCAGATGGCTTCTCAGCAGCATGGAGTCCGCACAAAGGCAGCTGTTGCCCTCAGGAAGGTGCCCGAGTCACTGCCACCCATCCCAGGGGAGGGTTCACCACACCGTTGTCAGGGTCTGTGTCAGTGTGCTGGGGCCGCCATCACAAAGCGCCTCAGACCAGGTGGCTCAAACTACAGACGCTCGCTCACTCGCAGTTCTGGAGTCTGGAAGTGTGAGCTCAAGGCGTTGGCAGAGGCGGGTTCTCCCGAGGCCTCTCTCTGCGGCTTGTCGACGCCGCCTTCTCCCGTGTCCTCACCTGGCCTCTCCTCTGTCTGTGTGTGTCCCGACTCCCCCTCCTATAGGCACACCAGTCATACTGGATTAAGGCCCACCCCAGTGGCCTCGTTGAACTTTAATTGCCTCTTTAGAGATCTTAACTCCACGTACAGTCACATTCTGAGGTCTGGGGTGAGGACTTTAGCATATGAATTTGGGGGGGTTACACAATTCTGCCCATACCATGATCGAATCCAGGATGCCAATAGCCTTTGTTGTAAGAATCCGAGGCTTTCCCCACACCCGGCCGTGGTTGGTCTGCCCTCTGCTTACGCAAACGCGCTCCGATACAGACGGGCGGGTCCTGCCTTTCCAGGATGTCTTTCCATGGATCTTCTGAGTGTCCCCAAACTTTCCTGTCACACATTAGCAGCCTCCTGTTGTTCTGCAGACGGCTGAGCACACCCCTCGTGCGAGAGCCTTGCTAACTGAGCCCAGAGGGAGGGGCCCATGTGCGAATTCCTGGGGGCACCTTTCTCTCCTCCCCTCCTACTCCCTCCACAAACTGCCAACAGAGCTGACTATTTCTTGTAAATAAGACAAGGAATATGAGGAATTATTGAACTGGGGCTACGGAAACTGCAGAGAAAAATCTGAACAAAGAAAACATCTACTTCTGTGGGTGACACAATGTTGGGAGAAATCCAAAAATATCTTGACAGCCTTGAGCAGGGGACGGACTCTAATGAGTTGGAGTCTGATTGGGGATAATTGCTCAGTGGGGTCCTTGCATTGACATGACTCAGCTGTAAGACACGAGATGAAGGAGACGTAGCTTCGCAGCTGAGGGGAGACAGAGGCTTTGGCTGACAGCTTGTTTGTGCCTCTCAGCTCCCCGTAGCCGGGGCAGGCTGAGCCCCTGCCATGGCGGGGTTTTGTCTGAAACGTGGGGGCAGATCATTTCATTTTTCCTGGTACAGATCTCTAGGACTAATTCTTCAGATGTGGGCACCACACTTTAAAGGGGATGGCAGAATGGAGTAATGGTTCTTGAAACTATGTCCTGGGGGAAAGGGGTGGGGAAATGGAAGGTATTACAAGGAAGAGCAGCTGGGCTTATCAAGCATCTGTGGTGTTGTCAGGTAGACGGTAGATGGGACTCGTTCTGTGAGATATTACACGGAGACCAAGAGGAGGAAATTAAGGGGAATTTGATTATTTACCAATATAATAGCTAACCGCTACGTGTGAGGTTCATGGCCTTAAACTGGAGATATTTAAGCAGAAACTAGGCTTGGGGAGAAACTTGCAGATGTAGAGGAGATTCAATTATCTAGAATGAAAAAAGCCTAGTGAAAAAATGTGAACGATATAGAAGAAACAAGACCAAATTATATCAGTCATTGCAACAAACATTAAAGTATGAATGCAATTATTAAAGGATGCATAATCCAGCCAGGCAGGGTGGCTCACACCCGTAGTCCCAGCTACATGGGAGGCTGAGGAAGAAGGATCACTTTGGCCCCAGAGTTCCAGGTTGCAGAGAGCTATGATCATACTACTGCACTCCAGCCTGGGTGACAGAGCGAGACCCTGTCTCTAGAAAACAAACAAAAAGGGATACACGATCCAAAGAATGTTGTTTGTAAGAGTGATGAGCTGACACAAAAAGGTTAAAATTAAAGAGGTAGAAAAAATATACCAAATAAATATTAACGAGATGAAAGCAAGTAGCATGTAGCTAGAAGATAGCAATACTAATATCATAAAAGATATATAATCCAAGGTTGCATTTATTTGCCTATATTAATTCTCCGCATAGCACTTCTCATGGATATTTTCTCTCCTCTTCTGCTGCATGCTAGACAATAAATATTGTGGGGACCTTGTTTGTTCTGTTTACTGCTGAATCTTGAGTGCCTGGAACATTCCTTGGGCCACAGCAAGTGCTCAGTGGGTATTTGTTGAATGAAGGAATGACTCCTAAGATGTCTTTGAGTACTGAAATTCTAGGATGGAGGACATGGGAACTGGCCCTTGTTCTGGTTACTGGTGCTGTGTAACAGACCACCCTAACAATTAGCAGCTTAAAACATCAACTTGCTATTATCTCCTGCACTTCCGTGGGTTGGCTGGGCTCAGCTGGGCGGTTCTTGCTTGGGATCTCTCATACAGGTGCAGTCTGTGTGGCTGGAGCTGGGATCATCTGAAGGCTCGACTATACTGGACGTCCAGGAGGGCACGGGCACATGGCTGACGGTTGATGCTGGTTGTCAGCTGGGAGCTCCACTGGGGCTGTTGGCTTCAGCATCTGTACAGATGCTCCTTGACTTACAATGGGGTGACATTCCGATAAACTCATTATAAATTGAAAAGTTGAAAACGCACTTAATACACCTGACCTACCGAACATCGTAGCCCAGGCCAACCTACCTTAAACGTGCTCAGGGCACTTACATTAGCTTACAGCTGGGCAAAATCATCTGACAACACAATACACGGCAGAGTATCGGTTGTGGTTGTTCACCCTGACGCTTGTGTGGCTGACCGGGAGCTGTGACTCAATACGAGAGTATCAAACTGCACATCACCTGCCAGGGAAAGACCAAAACTCAAAATTCAAAGTACGGTTTCTACTGAATGGGCATGGCTTCCACACCATCACAAAGTCTACATAGCGTTGAGTCGAGCCACTGTAGGTCAGGGACTGTGTCTGTATATGGCCTCTCCATGTGGCTTGGCGTCTCACAGCGGGTGGCGGGAATCCAATAGCCAGTGTTGAAAGCGACGGGACAGGATGTGGAAGCTGAGCCTGGGGTGAGACGCTGCTGCTTCTGTCCCGCCTCCTGGTCAAGTGGTCACAGAGCCCACCTAGACTCCAGGGAGAGGACAAAGATTCCCTCCTTGATCCCCATGGAGATCAAGTGTCAAAGAATTAGTGTCATCTGTAATCCATCATAGACATATAAACAAGGGGACTTTGCATTTTATCTGTGCAAACGACAGCACCTGACAGGTGTGATTTGCTAAGTCTGAGCCGCCTCTCTTCCCAGGGAAGGGAACGTCCACCATGAAAGAAAAGAGTACTGTTCTAGAATCTCCACAGGGTGCGTGGGCAGGACCAGATGTCTTCTCAGACCCTTGCCTGGTGCTGATGTTCTTAGGTGGGGGCTGCAGCGAGCAGACCGCGGAGGAAGCTGTGGCGACTCAGTCAAACCTCAGACGGCCGCGGGTCTCACCGAGGGGAAGAATCTGAGGTCTGTCACTGGGATTGCGCGCTTCCTCCTCGCCCGCTCCACATCTTCAAGCATTTCATTACGAGAACCGCCCTCTAGAATCTGATGCCAAGAACGGTGCTCTGAGCTGCGAGACACCTGGCTCGGGGACTGTAATCGCTCAGATGGGGGCCGTGTATGTCGTGTAAACGCTGACACCGACTGCCCTGAGAGACAGAGTCGGCCTCCGTGCCTCAGGCTCTTCCTCTCCAAACACAACGATGAAATAAAAAAGTAGCGGTGGCTTTTCAGTGCTTTGGGTTATGGTTGATTTTTAGATGTTGGACACATTTGGGAAATTGCTAATTAATTTCTACCGCGTTCTTATCCCCGTTTCCAAGGCTGCAGATGCCCTCTCCTGCAGGGGGTTCTTGGGAGAGCCCTCAGACGCCTGGGTGGGCACCTCTTGGCCAGGCCTTGGCAGGGGAAGGACAGTCGCTCCGTGACCTTGACCCACAATCCATTGTCGTGGAGCAAGACCCCGGAGCCCTTCTAGAAACTCAGGCTGCTTTTACACGTTATGTGCTTCCCGGTTCTGCAGGGTCCCCAGCAGCACGGAACAGTGACAGGGACAGTGTGAGGCACTGCTGGGGCCCTGGGGAGGCTCAGGAGACTGGCGCACAGGCGCTCGGTGCACAGAAAACCAAGTCTGCCTTCTGCCTCCGCTAATTGCTGCGGTTCTTTGGAACACGCCGCAATTTGAAGAATTATTTCTCTCAACTGTTTCACAAATGTTCATGGATGGCCCCTCCCCACCCCTCAAATCAGGCACTGTGGGCAGTTTACAGAGAGAAATCAGGAAGCCAGAGCTATGCTGGCTTCCCGGGGCTGCTGTAACAGAGCACAGCAAGCTGGGCGGCTTCAGGCAACAGCGATTTACTTTCTCCCGGTTCTGAAGGCCCAGAGTCCGAGGTCAAGGTGTTGCTGGGGTTGGTCTCTCTGGGGGCGTGCAGGGAGGATCCATCCGTGCCTCTTCTAGCTTCTGGTAGTTGTCAGCACACTTTGGCATTCCTTGGCTTGGGGACGCACCATGCCCACCTCTGCCTCCGTTCTCAGGTGGCCTCCCTACCTGTGTGTCTCCGTGAGTCCTCTCCTGTTATAAGGACACCAGTCATTGGATTTCAGTCCCAGCCTAATCCACTATGACCTCATCTTAACTCACTTCTTAACTAATCACAACAGCAAAGATCCTGTTTCCAAATGAGATCACATTCTGAGGTTCCGCGTGGACATGAATTTGTGAGTCACTGCTTGACCCTCGCCGTGTGCCACGATGCAAGTGCCGCGGAAGAGCCGAGAATAGAGTTCTCCCCCGTGACTCTCCAGGGCAGGGCTCTGCCTCCCGTGACTCTGGTGCTGTCTTTTTCTCCCCAGCCCTGAGCCTGGGCCCCGAGAGGCTCATTCAGCGTGGACCTGGGTGTTCTGGCCGTCAGTGTGGATCTCGGTGATGCCACAGCCGTCCACGGTAACCCTGCCTGGCAACATCTGCTTCGATTCACTTGTGGAAGGTGGGGAAGCATCTTTTCGTACCATGCTGACATTGACAGCCCCAAAGAACTCCGGGCAGTGAAGTTGCCTCCCTGCAGTTGCCTCCCCGAATCAGCGGGGTTTGAATTCTGGTTCTAGAACCACTAGTAATGTTTCCTTAGGCGAGTTATTTGGCATCTCTCTGCCTCATTGTCGAATCTGAAAGGAAAGAATAACACCGGTGTACACATCTCAGGGCTGCCGTGGGGAGCTGAAACTATGCGCCATGGATGAATCCTGAGCACCTGGAAGAGTGGGCGGCGTGTGGCGGATGCTCAGCGAGTATCAGTGGGGTGAATAAGCTTTGGGGGGTTCTCAGAAACCAGGTGACATATGGATTCAAGGGCAATGAAGCCCTAGTCACCTGTCTGACCCGTATAAGGGCGTGGCTTTTTCCCCGAAGGAAGTGAAGCAGGTGGTAAGGACGCAGTCCTGCACAGGGGTCCTCACTAGGACAGGAAATACAACTTTGTGCAACTAGTTATCCTGTGGCACAGATTAACGGATCTGTGACCCTGCAAGGAGAGCCTTACGCTGTGGGCAGGGCAGGTGCGCAATCTATAGCTCATCAACTTTGGCATTAGGTTCATTTCTACCAACGGTTGTCACTGGCCCCGTGGGAACAGACCTTCCTGCTGTGATATTGGTTCTGTGATAAAATCAGTTACGGCTGAACTTGGGTGTGTCACAGTTGGCTCAGAAGTGAAGCTCTTCTGTGGGATCTAACCTATGTTTTAACTCCTCCGTGGCGTTATGATTTTCAGTGACAACATTATTAAATTCTAGTAGCTCATTTCTTTCTTTAAGAGTATTTTTCTTTATTTCAGAGTCTTGTTCTCTGATCAGTTTGACTCCTCTTGCTGTCACTGCGTCTGTGGTTTGAGGAGGGATACTGAAACGCCCGTCGCTGAGTTCCCATCATGGGAGGTTGCCTTACAGTTTTTGGATTCCAAGCGCGTTTTCAGTGTTTTTTTTTCCCTACCCTCCAGTGGAATCCATGAGGTTTTATTCCCCCCACCCCAGCTTTATTGAGGTATAATTGACAAAATCGTGTCTATTTAAGGTGTACAATGTGATGATTTGATGTCTGTACACACTGTGGAATGATTACTGCAATCAAGTTAGTGAACACGTCCGTCACCTCCCAGAGTTACCATGTTTTTTTATGGTGAGAATATTTAAGATCTACTGTTTCAGCACATTTCAAGCACGGTGTATATTATCATTAACCATAGTCAACATCCTGTAATCAGAGCCCCCAGAATTTACTTAATCGCCCTGAAAGTTTGTGTCCTTGGACCACCTTCTCCCTACTCCCCCAGCCCCCAGGCCCAGGCAACCGTGAGGTCTTCCAGTTCCCACCAGAGCCCCAGGGGTGTCACTGGCCCTATATTAATTTTTTTTTTTTTAACCATTAACGTCACAGCTTGGAGTTTCCTGTAACTATGGAATCCAACTCTAAATAGCAGGAGGAAAAGAGAGCCGTTTCTCCCTATGCACATTCTAGCAAGTCACATGCTCCCTGGTCCTTTCCTGGGTTGGCGGCACACTTTTTTCTGCCCCACATTGAGAGCCCTGACGTGATGCCAGAGTCTCAGCTCCCGTGTCACCTCACGCGGAGACTCACCAAAGCTTGTCCTCTGCTCAGGGGTTGTCTCAGTGTCCCCCTCAACACTGCCCCGCCCTGCACATCCAGACACACACCTGCACCTGTTGCTCCTGGCTTAGCTAGGGATTTTTGTTTTTCATTTTAGTTGTATTATTCTTGCATTTTTAGTGGGAGGGTTTTCACATTCGTTTTGTCAGCCGTCTTGCAAGAAACACAAGTCCCTTCGGTGCAGGCTCCACTATCACCTCTCACAGGCAGTAACTGAGCAAGGTGGGCGGGGCTTGGCAGTGTCTTTCTTCTTATTGCTGATGAAGCCTCGGACGCCTTGGCCTCACGGTCTTGTTGTGTCTAATGCTCTAACCCTACAGTGTGGTTCTCAGCCAGGGATGGCTTTGCCCCCCGCTGCAATTGGCAATGTCTGGAGACAGTTTCAGGGCCACAACTAGGGGCTGCTCCTGGCATCCCATGCTGCTAAACATCCCATGATGCCCACGACAAAGAACCGCCTGGCCCCAAACGCTCGTGGTGCTGTGGCTGAGAAACCTCGCGCTACAGGATGGCTTCTGAGTACGTGTTACCACTGTGGTGGTTATTCTCTGCCTCCCCTCCCATGCAGTCTGCAGCATCTGTCCCCTGCCAGCCGGGGCTTTGGCATTTGGGAGGCAGCCACTGACCGCTGGAGCAGGGAGGGGGCCTGGCTATCTCTCCCCCTGCTCCAGGCTGCCTTACTTTGGTAGTGGCTGTGCCCTGCACAGTTACGTTTCTCTCGGGCAGCCCGTTCTCCATGGCCCCCACTCTTCCTGGGTTCTTGTTGGGCCAGTACCACACCTGGGCTGTACCCTCCCCTGTCCCTTTGCCCCAGGCATATGGTAATGGCTCCCGTGTTGGATGGGCTCGGGTGCCACAGCATCCTTTGATGCGTCTGCTTACTCTGCCCACAGCTCTGCAAACGGGAACATCGTTCCTCTTGCTCTTAAACCGTCTGAGTTGGACTCTGTGTCCTGCCAAGACTCTGACTGAACAGTCGCCATGGTTTCATTAATTGCGGGGCATGGCAACCCCACTCAGAATGCCAACTTGTCTTTCATCCTGTCCTGCGTCTCTGCTACACCAGGCTCATGTGGGCCCATCAAGGATACGGTGACTCTGTCTCCAGACACGGTAGTGACATAGTCGCATCCCGCAGCCACGAGCGTCAACCCAGATTTTTATTTGTATGAAGAACTGGGGAGACGGAGACAAAAATGATTTGATCTTTGGGGGTTGGCAGCTGGCTGCTGAGCTGGGGATGCCTTCATTGGTTTGCTTTATAATTACATACATATTTTAGAATATATCTCTTAGTGTAAGTATTTCCCATGATTATGTTCTTTTGTTCTCGCTCCAATTTCTCCCCTCTCCTTGGGAATTATGCCCCATTCCAAGGCTGGGACCCTGTGTGCCTCCCCGGGGAGGTGGCTGAGCTCTGGCTGTCTGGGTGTCTACTGGGTCTGATACTCAGCCCAGAGAAGGGTGGCTCTTTCATCCTTGCCTTGCCTTGGAGTATAGTTTTATCTTCCTTTGGCTCAGGGCTTGGTGGCACCTGATGATGATGGCCCTGAGCAGCAGGATCTGAGCCTGGCAGGGCTGGGTAATTCCTGTGCCCCTGACTGACCCATGCTGGTTGTTAATGATCCAGCACGTTTGCAGGAGAAGCTGGTCCCTCTCTGACTATGACCTTGGGGACCTTGCAGAATGGCTCCTCCATTTCCTCCGCCACTGCTCGTGGTGACCCTGCAAAGAGGAAGCTGCAGACGGTTGCACAAGAGCAAGGAGCGGGGCCCACTGCAGGCACTGCTGGGGGTGGGTGGGCGCCAAGTGAGCCCCCAGCGGTGCTTTGGACACGGACATCTGGGTGGGGAGGGAACGCACACACGTGCTCATTTTCATGTGTGACTCGTGCGGGTTGGGCTCCCCTAGAGTGACTGCCCCGGCGGCAGTGAACTGAGAGTTATGCACTTGCTTAGTCCTGTCTCACACCATGGAAACTAACCAAACTCTGCTCACTCTGGGGTTCGGGGTGACGTTAAGTCTCTGAGTCTCCTCCTCCTCCCGCCTGTGGAGGGCACTGTCTGAGTCCTCCCGGGTCAGGGTTAGGCCATGGTCAGTAATGAGAATTTTGTGTCCAGGGGAATCTGAGTCCTACAGAAGGATTGTGATGCCAGGGCAGGCAGTGTGCAGGAAAGACTGCACACAGGAGAGGCCTCAGCAGAGAAGTCGGGTGAGGGCAGATACAAGATGCTGGCCGGACTCCAGATTCCTGCCTGGGGCTGGGGGACCACCCCTCAGTGTAGACGAGCTGTACAGCTACAGCTCCCGGCTCCCCACCAGCAGGACACAGACCCCCAAGCTACGGTGGAGGCTGGGACGGTGAGGGTCTTGCTGGGCCCAGGGTGGCAGAAGACAACAGCTACTCTTCGGAGGGCTTAGGGCTCATCAGGGCACCTGCTCTCCTGGATGACCCTGCACTAGCAGGCAGGAACGTTCTGGAAAGGGAAACAGCCAGGGATTTGGGTGTCAGGGTCCTACTGGTCCTCACTCGGGCTGGTCCTCAGGCTGAGAGCTGGGCGGGCTGCAGGCTCCACCTGCCTTGGTTTCATCTCCTTCCCTTGTCCTCTTGGGGTTGTAGGTTTCAATGACCTCAGTCTTGAGTGGCTTCCGGGGTGTCGTACTGTTCCACCGATGTTGAACGATTTTGATTATTTGTTACTGCTTGCTTCACTTCTAATTATATTTGAATTAAGAAATTTTAGAGCTCCTGTTCTTCACTTTAAAATGGGTCTACTTTAAAGTTTTAACCATTTCTTTTATATTTTCTCTTGTCATCTTTTTTAATGTCAATTTTTATACCTTTTAAATTTTAAAAAATTGCCTTTTGCTATGCTACATTATTCTTCAGAATATATTTTGTTTGATTTTCATCATATCATAATTTATTATTCTTATATTGGCCGATAAATTTTTCAAATTTCACTTTACTGCCTTGTCCTTTACCCCATTCACCGTAACACTTCTTACCTTTTTCCGACTTTATTTTTCGTTAATTTTAATTTTGTTTTTCTCTCATGTCTTTTTATGTCTTTGCAAATTGGCAAACATAGATAATCCCTTAAAATTGCATTTTCTGAGCTTCATCTTTGTAAAAATTCCTTGTCTGCAGGTTTGCTGACGTGTGTTGAAGGAAAAGGGACAACCCAGGTCATAAACCAGTAGGTTGTCACTGTTTTCTGTCTCTGCAGAATAGCTTTGCACAGACGCACAGCTTAAAACAGCTGCTCGTTTATTAACTCACAGTTTCATAGGTCGGAGGTCTGGGGGGCCTGGCTGGGTTCTCTGCTCAGGGGCTGGTGAGGCTGAAATCAGGGCATTGCTGGGGCGTCCCCAGAGGTTCTGGAGAAGAACCTGCTTCTAGGATCACTGGGGTTCATCAGCTGGATTAGTTCCTTGTGGTTGTAGGACCGAGATTCCTGTTTCCTTGCCGACTGTGTTGCCTTCTGCTCCTGGAGCTGCTCTCCTTCTCGGTGGCTTCCTCCTGTCCTCAACGCCAGCAATGAGCCCCTCGCATGCTTTGAACCTCCCTCCCCAAGGGCAGCCCGGTCCCTCCACTTTTAAGCACGGCTTTACTGATATATAAGCCACATATAATATGATTTGTCCCTTTAAAGTGTAGAATGTAATGGTTTTCAGCATATTCACACATTGTGTAATCATCACCACAATCTAATATTGGAGCATTTTTATCATAGGCAAAAGAAACCCCACACCCCATTCTCAGTCATTGTCCGTTTCTCCCTAGCCTTCAACCCTAGGCAGCCACTAATCTGTTTTCTCTCTCCATGGATTTGCCTATTCTGGACATTTCCATAAATGGAATCATATGAGATGTGGTCTTCTGTGACTTGCTTCTTTGGTTTAGCACAAGGTTTTCAAGGTTCGTTTATGTTGTAGCATGTAGCAGTACTCCATTTTTTATTGCCAAATAATATTCCTTGAATGGATATACCATATTTTTTTATCCATTCATTGATTGGTGTGAGTAACGCTGCTATAAACATCCAGGTACAAGTTTTTGTGTGGATGTATGTTTGCATTTCTCTTAGGTGTACACTTAGGAATTAAATTGCTGGGTCAAATGCTACAAGTGCATCACTTCATATTTCCTCCAACAATGTACGAGGGTTCAAATTTCTCAACATCTTCACCAACAGTTATTATTATCCTTTTGATTTTAATTGTCTAGTGAGTGGGAAGTGTCATGTCATTTTGATTTGCATTTTCTTAATGACTAATGATATTGAACATTTTTTCATGTGCGTATTGGTCATTTGTATATCTTTTTAAAAGCATTGTCTATTCTAACCTTTTGCCCACTTTTAAATTGGATTATTTTTCGTTTTATTGTTGAGTTGTAAAAGTTCTTCATATACTCTGGAGACTAGACCCTTATAAGATATTGGATTTGAAAATATTTTCTCTGATTCCATGGGTGGTCTTTTCTCTTTCTTGACAGTGACCTTTGAAACGCAAAAGTTTTTCATTTTGATGAAGGCCAATCTATCTAGTTTTTCTTTTGGTTGCTTATGCTTGTGCTCATCTAACAACTCTGCCTAACTGGAGGTTATGAAGATTTAGTCCTATATTTTCTTTTAAGAGTTTTATAATTTTAGCTCCTACATTAAAGTCTATGATTTATATTGAGTTAACTTTTGTGTATGATAGGAGATAGGGGTCCAACTTCATTCTTTTGCCTGTAAATATCTAGTTGTCCCAGCCCCATCTGTTGAAAATACAAGACTTTCCCTATTGAATATTTTGGCATCCTTGTCAAAAATCAGTACATCAAAATGTAGGGGTTTATTTCTGGACTCTCAATTCTATTCCATTGATCTATATGTCGATCTTTATGCCAGAAACACTCTATTATGATTACTATCCCTTTGTAGTAAGTTTTGAAAACTGGGAAGTGTGAGTCTTCCAACTCTGTTCTTATTTTTAAAGATTATTTTAGCTATTCTGGATCCTTGAATTTCTGTATGAATTTTGAGCTCAGTCTTTTCTATTTCTGCAAAAAAAGGAAGCCGGGATTTTGACAAGATTTGCATTGAATTTGTAGATTGCTTTAGGGAGTATTGCCATTTAAACAATAGTAAATCTATGAACAATCCATGAACATAGGATTACCTTTCCATTTATTCAGGTCTTCTTTAATTTCTTGCAATATTTTATAGTTTTTGGTGTTCAAGTCTTGCACTTCTTTTGTTAAATATTCCTTAATACTTTATTAATTTCTATGCTATTGTACGTGGAATTGTCTGCCATAATTTCATGTTGGGATTGTTCATCACTAATATAGAGAAACATAATTGATCTTTTAATATTGATCTTGTATCTCAAAACCTTATTGCATCTTCAATGTACTGAGAAACCCTGAGTGACAGCATGGAATGTGCCTCAGAGGTATGCTAAGCTAGGTGCTGGGGTATTTGCACACCAACTCCCATCAGTCTTTAGTAGAGGGTTGCTCCCTGGGGGCTTAGCTTTCTAGCAGAAAGCTTCCAGGCAAAGAGATGCAGCTGCAGGGTTGAAGGTAAGGTGGGCATTCACTGCAATGTAAGACCCAAGGCTGTATGAGGGTGGGCGGGGGGCATCCCTACAGTGAGAGCATCCAACATACAGTGTGTCTGCCTGTAATGCATTTTCACCATCCTCCTGTCCTGCAATTAACCTTAGGTGTCATTTAAGCATTCACCCAGAAGTTCACCTCTTTCCCAGGAAATGGAATGCAGAGTGACTTTATTAGCCGTTTACCTTAAATGACACCTTTTCCTTCAAGGCCATCCCATAGATTCTCAGAGAAGCAATATTGAAAATAAAGAAAAGGAATTTGCTGTCTTCAAGCTGTCCCGGACAACTACTGTGCAACCTTATTCCCGCGAAAGGCATCAGAAGGGACTCTTGTTTCCAGGTGACAAATGGGAGAGCATCTCTGGTCTAACCTCTGGCTTCAGTCACACTTTCTTCTGGGAAATCTGGTCTCTTTCAGCACCATCTTCTCGGGCTCTCCAGTAGCCTGAGAAAGCAATTAGGAAGTTTGTGTCAGGCTCTCCCTTAGCCAAGACATGACCAGCCCCAGTGGCATGCTGGTAAATGTTTAACAATGGTGCAACAATGGGTTCCACGGCAGGGGGAAAACAACAGGCAACCAAAGCCCTAATTGTTAGCATTTGCTGATTTGGTGGTGTAAATGTTTCCACTGTGCCTGATTTCAAGCTACCAGTGGTTTAACAACTGGCTTGCAAACTTCCTGAAAATGTGCAGATTGGCCCTCAAGAGCTGTTGCTAGCTGTCCAGCACAGCACTCCTCTCCGGGCCCTGAGCTTCAGAGCCCCTTCTCTGCAAATCCTGCCAGCACGAACCAGAGGTCACCAGCATGAACCGTACCAGCCATGGAGGGACTACAAGGGAGACGGCTGGCCAGGACCTTGAACAAGACTCTGCTGAGGAGACCAGACCCCACAGCAGCCCTGCACGGGCTGTTCACAGACCCTCGCTGTCTCTGAAAACCAAGTTGGACTGGAAGATGACGGCTGGAAAGATGGCTGTTGCTGGCCAGCAAAGGCAAGAATGCAGACGTCCCCAGCTTGCGGCAGCCCCTCACCAGGCTGGAAGGCAGCTGTGGACTGGGGACTGGGCAGCATCCCCGTCCTGATCAGCACACCCCGGTCATCAACCCTCACCCTGCTGACATTGCATCATCTGAGTCTGGAAACCACACAGTCAGCCTTCACGAAGCTCTTTTCCTTTTCTTTAATAGAGGCTGGGTTAATTTTTGAGTATTGGACAGGATCCGATGTCCCGTGGGATAGTTCAGGGGGCCAAAGAGAAATGCCTGTTGGCGAGTGAGAGTGACACTTCGTGTCCAAGAAGACAGGAAATTCAAACTCTAGAAAACTTCGTGCTCAACCTAGTTAAATTAGTTAGCTAATTATATTTAAATTAGTTGAGTATTTTTCTAAATTGTTTTACTAGAACTCCAGGATTAAGGGGGGAAAACTGGCTTAGGAGAGATAAAAAAATATGCCTAACTTTAGGATAATTTGAGAAATTGTTTTTGGAGAGTCACTAGAAAAATTTTATAATTAGAGAGCATGGCTCTGTACTTGAACCTAAGGATTTTTACGTAACTGACATATTTGCGCTCCGAGACGTATTTTTTCATCCTGTTACGTTGCTTGATCAGGGTATTCTGTGCTTGTTTTGAATGCTAAAAGAGCATAAAGTCTTTTAAAGCTTCATAGTTTTTGGCTGAGGAGAGCGGGCCTTGGCCAAGAAAGCCAGCTTCTCCTGTTGTTCTCCGCTGCAGAGCTGAGCCCTGCCATTCATGAGCGGGGTTCCCCACTAGACACAAGCAAATCGTTCCGTTCACTTTTCATCTATGATGCAATATTCCAGTGCTTGCAGACTGGAACAAAACAATGCACGGTAAAAGAGGAAGAAAGAAATTCTCTTCACTTATCCTGCAAAATCCCTGGCCATGACAGTTATGCTGTCGGTTGCAAATGACACGGAGATGAAGGATTTGGTGCATAAATACAGCCTGAGGGACCTTCCTCAAGTCGATCTATTTTTACATTGATTTTAAATTCATAAAACATCTTTTGAAAACACTGTCCCTCCTGTGTCTGTATTCCGCCTTCTCAATTTTTGCATTATTGCTGACAAATGAAACCTGCCACAGATGATTAAAAACAATTAAAATCTTCCCTTAAATGCTCTCTAGTTTGTCCTCAAATATATGTGTATGGAGAGATGGCGGAGACAGACTGAGTCACTGAAGGTTTGGGAAAGAGAAGTGCCCGTTGGGGATGCTGTTTGGGGACAAGGAGTTGGCCGTGGGGGCAGTAGCTGCTGACGCAGCGGCTGGGTACAGGGAGCCTGGAGTCGTGGAGTTGATTTCTTCGAAACCGGATTCTGCTTCCCAAAATGCCAACTCTTGCCTTCGGGTGTCTGGAGCAGGCTGGCAGCTGTGATCTGGGGAGAAGGTGTCATCGGGAGACAGGTTTTAAAGGAAGAATGCTGGGATGTCAGGAGGAGCGAGGGAGGGCGGGAGCTGGTTTTCGGCCTGGCCTGAGCCCAGGACTAGATGGGCTGCCCCCGGCTGTGGCCTGGGCCACGGTGCCAGCCTGCACCTGGTCTCCCTGCGGCAGCCCCTGCCTGTTCCAGTCACATCCCACCAGTAGCCAGAGGGGACTGAACACCGACATCCGCCCACACGCTGCCCTGCGGAGCATTCCTGCCGCAGCTGCCCACCAACTTCAGCTCTGTCTGGAATGTTCTTCTTAAAGAGGCTTCCAGAAATAGGTGCTGCCTCTAATCCCCCATCCTACCCCTTTATTCCTTGTGTGAGTCTGTTTCCTCGTTCTTTCTCTCACATTAGAATTGGGGCTTGGCCAGGGTGGCTGTGGTCGTCCCAGCCAACACCAAGCCCACCGTGCACGGATCACGTTGAGAATCTGACGAGAGCTAAGAGCATCTTAGAGAGACGCACGTGCATTTTTAAACACAACAGCCACAGTATCGTGGTTCCCCCGGGCACCGTCCAGAGGCCTCGTGGGGCAAAGATCCCACGTTAAGAGCTGCCACCCTGGAGGGTCTTTTCCAGCAAGATTGCAGAGGGGCTCTGTGTGCAAACTCTCTGTTGCTCAGAGAAACCGTAAACTGCCTCACACTCAGGGCAACTTCATTGTCCAGAGCAGAAGTCAGAGGGGCATTGAACACACTTTCCATCTTTAGGAGAGCGCCGTTTGCTGGCTCCCTGGGGTGGTGGTGCGGTCAGACGAGCAGGACGGGCTTTTGCTGGTGGGCGCTGGACAGTGACTGGGACAGTCCGACCCGCTCAGCATGGAAAAGTGCCAAGGATGTTCTGCCGAAGGCAGCTTCTCAGTGTCTCCTTTGAATTTGTTTCCTTCACTGGCTTTGTGAATTCCTTCATGCCGACACTGTTTGGCCTTTGCCAAACTCCTGCTTCCAGCTGAGAGCAGTGGGCTGGGAACAAGGAACGGGCTCAGGTGGCAGAGCCCACTCTGTGGGGCCACCTGCCTGCAACCACACACGAAGACATCGCTGGGGGAGGCACATGAACCTCAACCTATTTAGTGCCCATTACATGGTCTATGTGGGGATGTCCTAGTCAGACACATTTGGGGAAACGAAACCTCTTTTAAGAGAGTTACATAAATATATCTATTTATAAATAGGGGGTTGGAAGAACAGTGGGTTGGTGATCGCAGGACTTGAGGAGGAGGACGAGGAGAAGGAGGAGGAGGAGGAAGAGGAGGAGGAGGGAGTTCTCTTCACCCAGCACCTTCCCACCCCATGTTTGGGAACTTTGCCCCTCTGTCCTCTGTGCCCTTTCTCGCCCCCCACGGCACCTGCTGCGATGGCACCATGGACTGCATGGACTGGCTCTTCCGTCCACCTGGATCACCTGCCTCAGGTGGGCAAGAGTGCTTTGCGGAGCTTTTGGACTGGGGATTGAGACGGAGAGGGCAGCCTCCTAAAGGTGCCTGGAACTTTAACGTGCAACTGTGGCCTCTGCCACGTGGGCTGAAGAAGGGAAGGGAGCCGGGCATGGGGATGAGGGACAGAGAGACGCATTTAGTTCTGGAGTCTCTATGGAGTCTTACTGTTGAATTCTTGGAACACCCCAAGATTCTTTAAATACATCCCCCTGTTTGCTTATATGTCTTTGAGTTCGGTTTCTGTTACTTGCAATCAAAGAATTTTCACTGGCAAAACTTCAAAACATTCAACGTCAGGTCAGTCTGGGGCAGGAGCCCAGCGCCACCGAGAGGAGGACTGCTCCCCAGGGCATGTGACAGGGGCCTGTGGGGTGCACCTGTGAGGTCTGGATCGTTGAGGGTGGGACAAGAAAATAGGAGGCACCAAAGGCCAGGAGTGGGTGGGCCGTCTTGCCTACAAAGGAGGTTAGGAGAATAATCTCAGGGGTCTTGCCAGTGAGGGGAACCTTGGCCCAGAGCACAGTCCCCAGACACCAGAGCTGTCTGCTCCTATTTGGCACCAGAGTGCCTGAGCAGACACATCGCCATCCTCTTTTAGAGTCAGGGTGTCGCTGTGTGACCTGCGTTCAAGGGATGACATTGCTGTACGTGAGCAACGGATGTAAAGCCATTGGCTAAAACTTGTCTCCAATGAGTGCCCTTTGCATCCATGGGGTCAGTTAAGGACTCAAGCATAGAACCAGGGTTGTGCCCACCAGGAAGCCTTAGATGTGAAACTGAAGTGAATACAATGACGGGTGGCATAACCTCCAGGGGACACTTCGAGCTCACACCAGGGAAAAGGAATAACAAATTCAAAACATGGGAATACGTGTGTTCTTAGAGAAAAACGTAAAGTATGCCCAGTGTCTTACTTGAACGAGACCCGGGAGAGGTGTCAAGAGGGCGGCTGCACCTCAGGGAAGCTGGCAGCTTGAGACACGCCCGTTGTTTTTCCTCCTCCAAGGAAGCACCCACCGTCTTGGAATTTCAAGACTCGAGGGCTGGGAGGGACCTGAGCGATCACTGGGCTCTTCAGCCAGGACTGCGGAGCGGGTTCCCTTGCTCCACAGACTCCCTCGCGCTGTCCGTGAAATGCTGTGTGTCGCGTTTCTCATGGGAGAAGATCTGTGGCTTTCATCAGGTGGTCCCAGGACGTGTGACCTTAAATCGTTTAAAATCCCTCCCTGAAGAGGTCGAGGCCCAAGGAGAGCACATGTCGGGTGACACTGTGGGCAGGTGATCACAGTGCCTGGATGAGGGACAAAATCTCGGTCAGATGGCTCTTTCCCCTATTATTGTGCGTGTGCGTGTGCGTGTGTGTGTGTGTGTGTGTGTGTTTAAAAAAGAGCCCACTGGAAGCTTCCCAGGGAAACCTAATTTGCCTCAGAGCAGTGTGACAGCTGTAAGCCCTGCTCTCCTTAACTGGGAACTAATGAGTAAACAAGGATTCTCCAGCTTGCAGAGTGCAAGAGGATGTTATAATACTTCCGGTGACGACCTGGTATTAAAGAACACTACTTACCAACATTCTCAAAGTTTTGCATAAATATTAAGTCGTTAATCTTTGTCTTCGTTGCATAAGACCATTATTTATTTTTTACTGAGAGTTACACTTCTCCTACTTCCATTAGATTTAAGGCATCTTAAGAGTTAAAAGTCATAAAGCAAAATAAATACCTAGAAAGAAATTTAAAAATATATTTAACAGGAGATAAAAATGTGAGATGCATTAATCACCACGACGGAGGGTGCTGAATTTGGCGTGAAGACTCCTAAGCACGAAAGCAAAAAGGAAATGGGGCTTTCCTTTTCCGCTGGTGTACCTGAGATGAGCTGGTACCACGTCCACGTGGCCACGGGAGGGACGCGGGGCTCACTCAACACGTGCTCTTAAGCAAACAGCTTGGTATTTCTCCCTCGGCTTACCTGTTCATAGAACGAAGGTGGGTGTGCGACGCCCCCTTCCCAGAGTGCGCAGGAAGGATGGTGATGGGAATACGAGGGGTTCCCAGCATGACCCCGAGCAGCCAGGCCCTGCAGAGCAGTGAGGGGAAGTGGGGCTCAGCCGCGGGGTAATAATGATTATTTTCAGTAGCTCATGTTGCTTCCATCTTCCAAGGAGCATCTGCAGAGACCATCCACCGTCTAATCTCAGTTGTGGCGACCTCAGCGCCATCCGTGTGCCCCCTTTCGGCTTTCCCTCTGGTCATAGCGGGTGACTCCTCACCAGTGCCCGGGTCCCCTCCTGTGTGGGTGTCCAAGCTCCGTGACCCCACACTGCCAACCTGCCACGTGTCAGTCACGGCACTGGAAGATGACGCAGGCTGTCTCACGTGGCCGTCATGCAAACTCTGTGAGGAAGTGATGGCACAGCCATGTCACTGATCAAGGAATTGATACTCGGTAACTCCCTTTAATTTGCCTTCAATTCTTACAACTTCTCTAAGGTCACTGACGAGTGCAAAGTGCAGTGGGAAACCTACCAAACTGATCAATTGATTTTATAAAATACACTTAGAAGGTTTTTCTGAATATACTAGTGACGCATAGTCTTTGAGAACACATGAAAACTACAAAAAGGATAAAGATAAATTATGAGAACACCTGTAACCACACCAGAGGTGTGGCAACTCTGGGGGTGTGTGGCTTTAATTTTGCTTCAAGAAACGCCTTGCCACTAAAGTGCAGTGGGCCGGTGGACGCCAGCGTTAGCGTCTTCAGGACCTGCGCTAGTGTTGGAGGAAAGGCCGTGTTCTTCTTGGACAGCCCTCAGCCAGCGATTGAGCACACTGGGGACACCAGGGTCTGTCGATTTCTGCCCAATATAGGACTGTTTGAATGAGCTCCCTGTTGGGTTGGCGGAGGCCAGAAGACTCACTGGAGTGTTACATTCCATGTTCCGTGGGAAGACACGGGGGCACACTGTTCACCAAGGCCATCAGGAATGTGCTGGTAAGAGGGGAACCAATATCACACAGAATTCATTGAAAATTTTTTTTTAGAGACAGTGTCTTGTTCTGTCACCTAGGCTGGAGTGCAGCAGTATGATCATAGCTCACTGCAGCCTCAAACTCCCCGGCTCAAGTGATCCTCCTGCCTCAGCCTCCTGAGTAGCTGGGACTGATGCATGCCACCACACCCAGCTAATTTTTAAACTCTTTTTGTAGAGGTGGGGTCTTGCTATGTTGCTCAGGCCGGTCTTGAACTCCTAGCCTCAAGCAATCCTCCCACCTCAGCTTCCCAAAGTGCTGGGATTACAGATGAGAGCCACCATACCTGGTTTTTCACCGAGAATTAACTGTGATTATTTTTGGTAAAAATGGAAGGAACTATAAAGAAGATTGCATTTCAATAGAAACTACAGTGCCCTCATTGTCAAATTCTAGTCCTTTCTGTTTCCTTTGAGATTTTACCTCCCTGTAA
This sequence comes from Lepilemur ruficaudatus, assembly GCA_963574885.1. NCBI lineage: Eukaryota > Metazoa > Chordata > Mammalia > Primates > Lepilemuridae > Lepilemur > Lepilemur ruficaudatus. The sequence goes on from CAUYRT010020580.1 coordinate 36,286, forward strand.
AGTGGATCGAATCCATAGACATTCAACCGTCTTCATTCCACTAACGATGCTTCAAACTCAAACTCAAAATCTTTACGAGATGCCCTTCAGCCTCGAAGACTGAGAAAGATCATAATTTGCTCCAAATGTTAACCTTTGGTTTCCTTTTGTTTTCATGCAACACATTTTGAATTCCCTTCAAGTAATACAATCTGAAATTGAACACCAAGTTCATTTCAATATTTTTCTCAATAGTGCTCCAAACTGGAAGTTCTTGATACTTTCACAAGTAAATAAGGAGAAGTTTGTTCTCTTATTGGCAAAAACTCTTGTTTCTATGTTAATAAATTAGAAATTGTTGTCCTAAATCTAAAAGATCTTAAAGAACTATTACGAGTTTTTTTTTTTTACTGCCTCCTCCATGGATTTATTCAGTTGGGTAAATCTTGGCCGCTGGAAACCTCTGCTCAGAGGAAGTTTTTTACTCCCTGGCCGTTCTTCCCCTCATGGCTCTTGTGGGCCCCCCCGCTCCCGGGGCACTGCGTTCTCTCAAATGTTTTAGAGAGGGGCCACTCGCATGTCAGACGGTTTCCGTCAGGCTCAGGCACCTCGAGGCAATCACGCTGCCTGTGTCACTCCCGGCAGCGGCTGTGTGACTCCAGCGTATCTTCTAACAATAAGGACAGCATCCACCTGACTTTCGTCCCCGTGGCTCCTTCAGCAGTGGTAACCGAGAGTAATGCCAGGCTGTTTGGTCACGCTCTCAGCTTGCTGGGAGGATGACCAAAAGGGGAGAATTATTTAAAAAAAAAAAAAATTAAAATGGAGACTTGCCCTGAAAAATTCCTGAGCAAACAAAACCAACTAGGCCTTAAAAATAACCTTAACTTTGCTTAGATTGCAAACATAAGTGAAACATAACTTGGGTCATTTCTGAAAAATGCTTATGTTAGAACCAAACATAACCCAGCCGATTATAAACAGCCAACTAGCTTGATTACATGACTAGGGACTTCCCAGTGATGTACCAAAAAAAGGGCAATTTTGTGATTGCAAACCAATCAAATAATGCCTTTATTTTGCGTCCACATTTATCCCATAAATACTTGCCCCTGACAACTTATCGCTGGACACGAAACCTCTTTCGGTCTGGAGCTTTCCAACGCATGAATTGCTTCTCACTCAAAATTTTATCATGGCTCTGATTTTTCGTTAACTCTTTCTAAGTTTAAAAGTGATATCTAAATAAATAAAAATAAAAACCCTTGAATATAAAAAAGTGCAAAAATCAAAAGGCAAACACCAGACTGGAGCAAAATAGTTCTAACAAACACCGACATTTGTGTTCTGACATTGGGGCTGTGGATAATATTTTCTGTTTTCTCTGTTTCCGCCAATGTGGTTACACAACTCTTCTAAGAAGTCCATACGTTCACTTAAAAAAGAGAGGGAAACATCCCCAGCATTTTTAATCTTTCTGAAATAAATAAGATTCGTAAAACTGGCATTTTTGAAAAGTATTTAGGTAAAGGATTTCAGAACATTAAATAAAAGAGAGTCTGTTTGGATATTACCTCTAAACTATATTCATATTAAATTAAAACAAAAATCTTTAAGTTTCGAATTGCTTCTCTTTCTACGGTTTAGGAAGAAAGTGCTGCTGTCACGCACACCGGATATGGTTTCCCTTCTCCTTTAAAAAACCTAAGAAGAAAAACTCTTCAAGTAGACACATAAACACTCCAAACAACTAAACATGGGATTAGAGTCTTTATAGTCCCTTTGCTAAACAGATGGTAACCAGCGAATAGACAAGAAAATGGAAATTTTGATTTGAGAAATGAACCAAACAAAACCTCCGTCCTTCCTGGAAGAGGCAGTGCCGTCGGTTAGGAGACACAGAGGGGCTGAGCGGAAACCTACAGTGTCCCTTTCTCTCTGCTGCGGATCTCTGTCCCAGATGTAACAACTGAGTAAATTATTCCGCCGGGGTGGATCATTAATTGAATTCCCTACGAGGCTGACTTCAGAAGCCAGAAAGCCCAGAGCTGGGATTAGCAGCAGGAGGGCTTACGGTTTGTGTGATTAAAATGGTTTGGCCAGGTCTGCAAGAATGTCATTACTCTCCTTAGTGTCATTCAGGAGGACGGCCAGGGACAGGGGTGCTACGCATGCGGCGCCCACCCCATGACTGTCTTGATGTGTTTCATTTGAGCAGCCACGAGGAACACCCGGTGTAAGAAAGACCCTGCAAGTTACAGGAGACTCTGCACGCAGGGACACACGCAAAGCCTGTGATTTCAGAATTATGACTTCGTGCTTCTGGAGAGCCGAGGTTGCGGGTGCTAATGCATCCCTGCGACTGTTTCCAAGGTGGAGAAGCTCTGGCAACCGCGTCAGCATCGCCGACCTGCTGGCTTGCAGAAGAACACTGCCTTCCTCCGCACCAACTTGCTACCTGGGCTGTCCCTGACAGCGGCACGCTCCCTCAGACCCACGTCGGGCATCTCATCTGATGTGCCTGACGGTGACGGGGACCGAGGGAAACCCAACAGTACAGGGAACAAAGAAAGCTCTTCTCTGCTCAGCCGTCAGGCCCGCGCTCCATCCCTGCTTGGGTTTCCCAGTGGAAGAGCCTTCTTGTTCTGGTGGCTGTCCTGTAAGTCACCCTCCCATCGGGTCAGGCGGTGTTTCTGTCTGCAGAGACACATGGCTATTAAATCACTGGTCACATCCTGAATCAGGATTTATGATGGTGGTCCCCAGAGGGCGGTTTTCTAATTTCATGATTTTTGTACATGTAGGAGTCGGTATTCCTCAGCAGGGACGATTTTTTTTTTCTTCTCCCTTTGTTTGCTTATGTTAGTATTTTATCATTATTTGTTCTGATGCTTAAATTGTTCCAGTTTGGCTAGTGAGAGCCTTCAGGGCGGCCTCCTGTCCTTCCGCACGCTCCCACTGCTCTCAGCGCGTATCCTTACCTGCAGGCGCCAGGCGTCCCAGGCTGATCTTAGAGTTTTTCATCTTCAGGACGGAAACCAGCCATTTCTCTAAGAAACGCTGGCACTTTTGTTTTGTTTTGTTTTTGTTTTTTTGTGTTTAGAAACCGAGATCTAGGATTTGTTCACTAGGTTCTCTTAACGGACAGAAAAAAGAAATACTCATATCGATGTCTGTCTGTCTATCTACCTACCTACCTATCTATAGTAAAAACCATGTTATGACACCTCCAATACATTCCTTCAGGGTTCACTCTTTCCCTCTCTCCATACTTACAATTTCCTTCTCGGGTAATGAGAACTGTGGCCCCACGAAGCTGGAATGTAGACAGTCGCTGCAGAAGCACTAACCCATAGCCCTGAGAGAAACCAAATTTCCAGCTCAGGTTCAGTGTCTGCTTACCGTCCTTTCTGTCTCGAGCCTGAGGATGGATAGTCCAGATGTCACTGGTCTGTTCTTCCTCCTCATCCTTCAGGGTGGTGACGCTATGCATTTAAAATCACATAATGGTCAGGTTGATTTGTCCCTGTGTGTGTTTCGCTGTTACTTTCATTGTTATCATTCATCATGATTTTTAAATATATGAAACATTAATATGGTTCCAAAAGTCAGAACTAAACTCTTGAAGGCAAACTCTCTTCCCTGCCCTTTCGCCCCACTCCCTGGAGGTGACCAAAGCTGATGGTGTCTGGATTTTCCTTCCTGTGTTTCCTTTTGCGCAAATGAGCCGACATATGTACGTTCTACTCTCCCCTTCCCCCTTTGTCCTCTTTTGAATTTCACCTTTTTTTTTTTTTAACTTTATAATGTTTTTTCTGGAAATCCCTCCACATCCTTTTATGGCAATCTCTCTCTTTTGTACAGCTTCATAGCGCTCTGTTATGTGGATGGACCACGGTTTCGCATCCACAGTCTTCGCTATGGCCTTTAGGGGGTAACTTTTGGCCATTACAAACAGTGCTGTAACGAATAACCATGTCCTCAGAGTTACAGATCAAAAGGTAAACACATATGTGGTTTCATCAGATATCGCCAAATTCCCCTCCATGAGGGCTGTACCAATTTGCGTTCTCGTTACCAATATAGGAGACAGCCTGTTTCTTCAGTTTTGCCCACAGAACGTGATGTCATGCTTTTGAAATTCTGTCAATCTGATGTGTGAGGAGTGGAATCTCAGCGTGGTTTTATTCATTTATTTTTATTTTTGGAGGGTAATATATATCTCTGTTTAGATCTTTAATTTCTTGTAGCAACATTTTGTAGTTTGAAGTGTACGAGTTTTGCACCTGTTTTGTTAAATTTGTCACAAAGCACCTATTTCCTTGTCTCTGTGTTGTGGGAGGTTTCCACGTTTCCCTATCTGTGAGCTGCAGGGTGTTAGACACGTGTTTTGAAGGAAGCAGCCCCACAGCTTTCCCCTTAGTCCCTGCACAATCGTATGGGTGATCCATTAGGTTTTCTCCCAAGTTAAAAAGTGTTTCCCCCCAAATACTCATTCCAGTGTTGCATTTAGGGCTATGGGACATGACCTCCAATTCTTTAATTGGCTACCTACCTCTCTCCAATACAACCTCAGTTCTCACTGTGTGAATATTACTATTCTACCAAAATATCTGACTTTGACTCCTCTACCCTTTTAGACAAATTTAGAGAACTCTGTATTTACCAGAAAAATTATCCCACGAGTTTTAGTATCAATTTATGCTATTTAATTTTTTTTATTGTTGCATTTCACTTATAGTTGCATTGAATCCGTAGATCAACAGAGAAATAGTGGACAGATATACAATATAAAATCTTCAAATCCTTAAACATTGTGTCTCTTCTTTCTATTTATATTTTCCTAAATCTCTTTCTGTATAGTTTTGACATTTTATGGATGAATTTGGAGATAATGAAGAACCTTTCTATGTTGAGTTTTCAATGCATGATCATGATATATTAATATCTCTCTAGTAATTAGGGAATTTTGTTTATTTTTTATTTTGGGGGGAAAATTTGCTTTCTTTTGTAAGCTTTATTGAGGTATTATTGATATACAAAAATGCACATATTTAATGAATACATTTTGATGAGTTTGGACATATGCATCCTTGATACTATCTCAGTGTAGATCTAATCTGCGTTTCACTTATTATGATTGACAATGAAAATAGTCTCATGTTTTTGGGTCATTTTTATATCTTTTTGTAAATCATTCATGTCTTTTACCCATTTTTCTATCAGTTTTTTGATCATTTTCCTGTCAATTTTAAAGAATTATTTATATTAGGGAAATTACCCTTTGACTCTGATAGATGTTGTGAATATTTTCCTGATTGTCATTTCTCTTTTGAATTTATTTCTGATGATTTTGCTGTGCAAAAGATTTTTTTATGTTTACGGAGTCAAATTTACCACTGTTTACTTTTATTGCTTTTTCAATTTGTGTTATAGCTAGAAAGCCTTTTCCTACACTAAAGTTAACGAGTTCACGATGCTTACACATGTGTGTTTATGGCTTCACACTTTACATTCAGATCTCCGATCCCTTTGGGGTTTATTGTCACATATGGTGTGAGATATGGATCTAATTCTAGCTTTTCGCAAATGGAAAAAATAGAATCCTATTGCCCTTGCACCCTTTATTGAAAAGTTCATCTTTGCTCTGGTGATTCGAAGTACCAACTTGATCATATACTAAATTTCCATCTGTACTTGGGTGCACCACGCTGGTTGGAAGCAGAGGCTGAGACAGAGACAGGAGGTAGAAGTAGGAGTGGAAGAGGTCATAGGGGGGTCATGTTTGTAAAAGTGACCACAGGTAGTGACATGACCGTGCGGGATGGAGGGAAGGGTGACGATGCCATGAGCTACGTTGTTACAGAAAGCCGCGGGCAAATAGAGTTGATGAAGCAGGGCTGAGTGGTACATGCACAGTGTCTAGACGTGTGGGGTGGCCATCAGGAAAAAAGAACAAAAATTAAACAATGTTTCCTCCGGAGTAAGAGTTGAGGAGGAAGCGATGGAGCAGGACTTTGTTGCCTTTCATTAGAACTCCTACAGAAATTTTTGATTTCTTTAAACCAAAGCACAGGTTTTATTTTGTTAAATAACAAATCAGTTAAAGACATAAAGTTATAGAAATGCAGATTAATGGTCGTATATAATCCCTTCATAGCTAACCCATTAAAGCCTAAGTACTCGAAATCATGTCTGGAAGTGTAAGGAAATCAACACCGACAGAGGAAAAGCGAAGGAGGTGGCTCATTTTGGAGCCGGTTTGAATGCCAGGAATAAACTTTGTTCCAGCGTCAGTGTTCCCAAGCAAGGAGAGATTTGTCAGCCACATCAGCTGCTTCTTAGTTACGTCCTTGTCTCTCCAAGAGCCATGGAGGTGTCAATCACACTTGCTCACGAAGTTATTCCCAGTACAGAAAATCCATTATTTAACTAGCATCTTTTATTTGCAAATGCTGTTTCTAGGTTGTCAGTGGACAAAGCAATCAGTTAAAGGATTAAAAGGCACAGTTGCTCAAACAGCTGTTTTATGTATAATTGTTTTGCTTATTAGTTTTTGAAACTGATGGGCCGTTTTGATGTCAGGTAGTTATGGTCTCAGAATTCCTAAATGGCTTGAAGTCAAGCGATGCCAGTGGAGCTTGGCAGCCGCAGCCGGCGCTGTGGGAATCAGATGCTCCCAGCTGGGGTGGCGCCAATCAAGAAGGCTCAGATGTAACCCAGAAAGGCGCTGCAGTGGTGACAAGGGCCATCTAATTACCGTCTTCTTTCCTGCTAGTGAGGAAACTCAGTCTTCTTAGAGTTCACTCCAGGAAGAATCAACATATAGAAGTTCACGCTGGGTGGAGGTGCCGATTAGTTGGACATACCCAACGGTGTATTCCAAATATGTCCAGTAGATTTCATTTCAGTGCCAGCATCATTCAATTTGCAGTGACCTCCTGGAGCGCAGTTTGGAAAGGATTTAGATTGGGTGTGTGGTAGCCGGAGTAATGGCCCCCAAAGATGTCCACACTCTAGTCCCCTGGAACTTGTGACATGGCAAAAAGGACTCTGCAGCTGTGATTAAGGACAAGGACCTTGAGAAAGGAGATTTTCCTGGATTATTCAGGTAGCCCAATCTAATCACATGAGTCCTTAAAAGTGGGAGAGGAGGCAAAAGAGGAGGTCAGAGAGAGGGCAGAGTGAGAAAGACTCGACACCCTGATGCTGAGTTGTGGGGGGGGGGGTGTGCAAGGACCCGAGAGAGGCCACTGAGTGATACAGGAGTCACCTGGCTGAAAGCCAGCGAGGAGATGGGGACTGCAGTCTTGCAACAGCACGGAATTCAATTCTGGCCAGCAGCCAGAATAAGCAGGGACCCCCGGTCCCCCAGAGTCTCCAGAGAGGAACGCAGCCTGTGGACACCTAGATTTTAGCCTAGTGAGCCCTGTGCTGGACCTCAGACCTACAGAACCGTCAGCTCGTACATTTACGCTGTTTAAGTTGTTAAGTTTGTGATAATTTGTTATCGCAGTAATAGAAAACTAAAACAGGGCCAGGTTTAGACTCAGACCAAGTAAGCCGTGATTGATTAGTGATGTCTGCCAAGGGTACCAAACTGGAGAGCTGCAGCAGGTGTGCTGGCCACTTGTCATGGGACGGAAAGTGTCCATCAGTTGCCCAGTGAAGAAATGAATGACATATAATAGCAGGCATGTTCCAGGATAGAGAAGGCACCCAACCAGTCAAGCACCTGCCTGAGAGGTGAGGGGTTAGCCCCTAGAGAACCTCCAGTCCAGGGGAAGCAAGCCTTTACCAAGGGTGGGGCAGTGGAGGGGCCGGAAGGGGAGACTGGGAGATTCAGGCTGGGAACAGCCTCAATGCCCCACACCAGAGGCTGATGATCTTGAAATTAATTTTTTGTGGACTTTTTGGTAAGTAAAGGAAGGAGAGGTGGGGCTTGGTCATAGGAGTCTATGGCAAAGATTTGTAATATGGGGTCAGACGGAAAAGGAGGGCAGCTGTTTCCACTCACCGTGGCTTCAATGAGCAAATTCGAGGAAGAGCAAAGCAACGGCACGCCCCAGCCCTGACGCACCCTCTCATCTCTCTCCTTCTGGCGAGTCCCACTGTGGGTGGACCCAGGCACCAAACTTCTTCCACTGGAAGCTGGAGGGATGGCTGGGGTGGTTGTGGTTGGCTAAGCAAGCAAAAAGCCTAAATCCCTACATAAAAACAGCTGATGGAAACATTCGCCCTGTAGACATTCTTAACTCAGCATAGGTAGCAAACCAGGTTTGCAGGGACCTTGATAACCCAACTGCCCCTGAACACACCTGTCTTATTGGTCCATGGTGACACACCCTGATGTCCTTTTCCCAGCCCCCACACACATTCGGAAAGGTAGACTTGCTCTCGGTCTGTGTCTGCCAGCATTTGGTGCGGTCCGCAGGTGGAAAGCCGGCAGTCTCCCACTGGTGCGGATGAGACACCGGTGACAAATCGCGTGTCCAAGCTCGCTGCTCATCACAGTCGCATGATGAAAGGCGCTTACCACAAGCAGGACAAAGTCTCAACAGAGAGAGTGTAGGTAGGGTAGGCACTGTTCAAAACCAAATTAAGAATTTGGAAGAGTAAGTGGAGAAATTCCCTTAAAAACACAAAATATGAAAGATGAAAGGACAAAAAATTCATCAAAGAAAAAATTGAACTAATGTAGGGAGCGATCTGGGAGCTGCAATGTCTAGTAAAAGAAGTTTCTAGCGAGGGTTATTGAAAGACGCGTCCCACTCAGCCACGTCCTGGTGACATGTCTGTGTCTCCATTACAGGGACACAGTCCGTCTTGATTTCAGTTAGTGAAAAAGAGGTTGTTCGGAATGAAAGTAAAGAAATGTTTGTTAAGCTTCTCAGTTGCAACACAAATTGAAAACAGTGACTTTCATAGGGCTCCAGGGAAAAAACTGTGACCTTGGAGTTTTATTCCCCATCTAATTATTGTTCACATGGAAGGTCCAGTTATCCTTAAATATTTAAGGGCTCAGAAAATACAACACAGTTGTTCTCATTATGAAAAAACTATTGAAGGAAGCAGTAAAGCAGATGAAAAATAAATCAGGATAAAAATGTCACAAAAGGGGAGAAATTACAATATGAAAGAAACAGTGTAAACAAGGAAACTAATCTAATTGATAAATGCCTAAATAATATTTGATAATGCAGTGATGGTTTAATGCAATTTTTAAGGAAGAGTTCGTCTTAATAAAGGAAGATCAGTGTTCCAGTAAAAATCAGATGATTTCCACAGAACCCAGAGCAGGGCAGTAAGGATGTGGCTGGCGGGGAAGCTGAGACAGGGAAAGGGTGGCAATGAGTTGTCTTTTGAAGAGAGGAGGTGACTGGTATTTAATCCTTGATACCGAAAGAGAAAGATGGACTTTGTGCACATACTTGTAAAAAATTAAGTTGCAAACACAAATATAGGACCTAACACTTTTGTAAAACCGGAGGAAGAACAAGCAAAGTTCGATATCAAAAAATTTTAACAATTCATCAAAAGTCAGGAAAGCTAAAAAAGGCAATTTTTAAAAACTCAGCAAGTAGGAAGCACACAGAAAACTGTATCCACAATAAATGAAAATTGGATAAGTTGCCTTGTTGAAAGATAAAGAGTTTTACCGTGGGTATAAAAAAATAAAAATTCTGCTGTATGCTATTGATAAGCGACCCATCGAAATTATGAAGAAGTTGCCAATGAAGAATGGGCAAAGGTAAATGAGCTAAATACACACATGGGAGTGCATATGTATATGTATGTATATTCTATTTTGATATATTCTACTTAGAATTTAAGAATTTTTACCCTAAATTTAAGGCAAAAGTCATTAAAAGGATAAAGGAATTTTTTGTATTAATAAAAGGTACAATCCAAAACCACTTTGTGTTTAAATTTTTATGTACTTAACATAGCTGTCTAATATAGAAAGCATAATGAGAATTAGAAGGAGAGCCTGGTGAAAGTTTATCACACTGGAGGAGAACACCTCATTGCCAGATTAGATACATCAAACAGAAAAAGTGATGCGAAAACTTGAATAAATATATTAGCAAGCTCACAAATACATAATGCGAATGTTCCATCAGATGATACTGAGCACCTGCTCTTTGTTCTATCCTGGGAAATTAGCAATGAAGAAGACACAAACATTTCTAGCTCTCAGGAAGCTACGTTCGGCACGTGGGCTGTTCTGGCCAGATCTGCCTCACTCGGCCACCGCTGAGCCTTGCGGGAGGCTGGGATATAGAGTTTCCATTGCTCATGGCCAGGGCTGGCCACAGAATTTGCAGGCCCGATGCTAAATGAAAATCTGGGACCTCGTGCTCAAAAAGCAAGGGAAGGGTTTTCCTTTGTTCCACAATCTCTCTCCCCACCTGCCACGGTGTTTCTGTTTGCTAGTTAATGCCACATCACCTTGCAAGTGGGGACGCTCACGGACTGAGTGCAGACGCTCCCAGTGCCCGGGCCCTGCCTCCTGACGCAGTGTGGGGCACACCTGCCAGGTCCTCCCCACGCCTGAGCCCAGCTGCCGTTGCTGGGTGGGGTGAGGGAGAAGGTGCTGAGGACTGGAGAGGGGGAGGCGGGCAGCCCGGGAGCCAGGACTCTTTTAAGCCCCAGCCACAGGTTCCCTGGTCCCACTGGACTTCGCTCACAAAACACAAACTGAAAGAGAAAAGCATTAGGCATTTTAAGACGATGGCCACAGAGGGTTAAACCCCACGCAGGGGTCCCTTCTGAGGACATGGCGCCGTGTAACTGCGCTGGTGCACACCCGGGAAGCCAGCGCTGCTACGGCCTCTGTAGTAGAGGCCGGCAAGGGAGGAAGAGGAGAGGAACAGCTGTCAGCTCTGCCGACATGGCACACGGATGAAAGGCTTTTCATCGCGCTGGAGCTCAGCAGGACCACAGCTGCCGGACAGGGCAGCACGGCGAGCGCCTGGGTTTGTGGACGCTGGTGCCAACTCTGAGAGCAGCATGATCTGAGGTATCGGGACTGTGTGAAGAGACCGTGTTAGCAATTCCTTAACACTGTCCTGATGTTTTCAGGCTGCCTTGTTTTATTTGGAAATAAAACTGAGGAGGAGGTGAAAAGTTAATTTTGCATAGAATATTTAAAACAAACTAAGACTGGGAGCACAGTAGACCCTTCCTATCCTGTGATGTTTAGAAGTCTCTGCATCATCAAAAATGTTAATTACTAAAATCTAAAAAGTACTTTTAAAGGAAATATTAATACGTCCTTAATAAGGAAATATTAATAAGTCCTTTCAAGATCCCCAAATATAACTGCAGCTTTATAATTGGCCACTGTGAAGATCCAACCCCATGGAAGGAGAGAAGGCGGGAGGAAGGACAGGCTGGGGAGAGCCCCAGACAGCAGTGCCATCCTGAGAATTGCTTGGCCAGGCTGATGGGGACTCCTTGAGCCAAGTGGCCTGTTGTAAGAGTCGTACATCTGGCGGAAATGGGCTTGCATTAGGACCCCCATGGTGCTCAGGCCTTGACTGGGAGCAGCCACAGGACATGCAGCTTCTGCAAGAATGTGGTGGTGGGTCAGAGAGGTGGCATGTGGGCAGTTACGCTCCCTGCAGCAGATCTCATTTCCACGGCTGCCACTGCCCTTGTTGCTGCTTCTCACTCTGACAGAGCCATCCCAGTCCACAGGTAAGTTTCAGGAACTTGCAACCTTGCAGATTCCTTGTAAAGACACTGCAGCTAGACACAACTTTGGAGGGTGTGGCAGGTGGCCACTAAGTGACAATTCCCACCTGCTGATGTTCACACCCTGTGTGATCCCCTGCTCCACAGTGTGGGCTGGACCTTTTCACTTGCTTCTGACCAGCAGAATATAGCTAAAATGATGGGATGTCACTATTGTGACTAGGTTACGACAGACTATGACTTTTGTCTTGCTGGCAATTTTGCTCTATTTAAACTCTTCCTTGCTGGCTTTGATGATGCCCAATATGGACAGGCCCATGTGGCAAGGACCTGAGAGCAGCCTCCAACCAACAGCCAGCAAAACCCTGGGGCCCTCAGTCCAGCCACCTGCAAGGAGCTGATTCCTGCCACCAACATGCCAGTCTGGAAGAGTATCTTCCCACCATTGAGCCTTCAGATAAGACCTCAGCCTGGCCTGACGCTTTGATTGCAGCCTTGTAAGACCCTGAGCAGAGGACTCAGTTAAGCCATGCCCAGACTCCTGGCCACAGGGACTATAAGATGATAGATGTATGTTGTTTTGAGCTACTAAATTTGTGACAATTTGTCATACCATCATGGATAACAAATAGAGGGGCTTGGTCAACCTTTGACCGTAGCATTTAAACCCTGAATTCCCTGGATATGTTGGGGGAAGGTTTTCAAACCCTCCCACTTTAAGAGCATCAGGGCCAGCCCTGAACCTAACAAACACTCTTGTATGCAACATAGAGTTAATCATTGGCTCTACAAATAATTATGCAAAGCAAATGTTCTTGTTATCATACTGGAGTTCTAGGAACAAATGCAAAATAAGATCAGAAGTAAATCCTGCTAGGACTCTCTGTTAATTAGTCACGCTTGGCACATGTTCTACTAAGGCAGAAAGGCTGCTCCACTGCGTGAGTGTGCAGAGAAACAGCAAAGTTGACTTTTATCAGCAAAGCTGAAGGAACAAAACAGGCCAGGCTCCTTAAAATCTCCGAGCAAGGGAAAGTGACTCACACGTGTCTAGACAATTCTTTGCCGTTGTTTTATCCCAAGTATATCTTTGCTAGAAAATAGTTAATCCCTTTTCTGAAATGTACGCATTTCTCAGAAAAGGGTGGCTTCCCGAGGATCTTTGAGAAATTAAAACACTACAATTTTCATGAAACATCCCAGATTAAAAATAAATCTATAACCCAGTTCCTAAAAATAACTCAATTTCAACATCGAAACTGTCATCTCAAAAGTTTTCATTCTTGGCAAGAATTAAAAATAAGGAAAGGTGAGCTCAGAACACCAGATCTTGGTTCTGCAGAGAAGTGTCCACGCCGGGGTAGGAAGGAGCCTGGTGAAGCTGGCGTCCACGTGGGGCAGGGAGTGTCGTGTGATGTCCTGCTGCTGCTCGGGGTCAACGTCCACGGATCAACCATGTTCTCTCTGCTAAAGAGTTACGTGAGTGGCCCCAAGTTACTTTTGTGCATACAGGAAAAGGCCTGGGAATAACTTTTGATCCTTTCCTGTACTTCCGACAGGTGCTCCTGCTGGCCATGCGGTTTCCACGGGCTGTGGTCGTCACAGGATGGATCTGTGAGTGGGGATTTGGTTGTTTGCCTACAAGTCCACGAATGAAGCAGAGGCAAATGTGGGGTCTTAAAAACCCCTGTGATCACTGAAGGGAGCTAAGGGCACCCTCTCCAGATGAAGTCAAGTTCACTGGGCACACTTTTTGCAATGGATTTCTTAACCTGTTTGTGGTTTCCATAAACCGCAGGGCCTGTGGACCCCAGGGTAGGAAAGACCTTGCCCCTGATTCGCATGCACTTTCCAGGGGGGCTTTTTTGGGCCCTTGGATTTATGACAGGGGTGCACTAAGATCCCAGGAACATGTGTCCCTTCCTCTCACCAGGCTTTATTTTGTGGCGCCTCTTCTGGCTGAACCGCAGACTGGCCTGGGTGTGTCTTGCCAAGGGTGCAGCAAGAGGAGGGCCCCCTCCCTCCCTTCCATTCTGTTCCAGTTGGTTTATGATGCAGGTCTGCCTGGAGAGAGCATGCTCCCAACAGCAATTTCGTGACTCATTGTATTGTTCAATGTAACAACTATTCGTCACTGTAGATTAATAAATTGACATTATGGCCACACAGGTTACTTACTGTGAGCCTGATTTCTTAAACCTTTTTAGAATTAATAGACTTTATTTTTTAGAACAGCTTTAGATTGACAGAAAACTGGGCAGATAGTACAGAGGGTTCCCAATAGCCCCTTTCCCTCACAGCTGGTTTCCTTCACTATAAACATCCTGCGTGAGTGCAATAGATTTGTTACAATTGATGGGTCAGTATTGATGCATTATTATTAATTGATGTCCGTGGTTTACATTAAGGTTCACTTTTTGTGTTGTGCAGCTTTATGGGTTTTGACAAATGTGTAATGACGTGTGTTCACCAATACAATACCACACAGGTAGCTCTGCCCCCTAAACATATCCTGTCCTTCACCTGTGCGTCCCTCCACCTCCCAGCTCCTGGAAACTGCTGATCTTTTTGCTGCCTCCCTAGTTTTGCCTTTTCCAGAATGTCGTGTAGTTGGCATCATAAAGGACGCAGGCTTTTCAGACTGGCCCCGTTCCCTTAGCAGTGTTCACTGACCGTCCCTGCATCTCTTTCTGTAACTTGCTCTCACATTTCTTTTTATTGCTGGATAATATTCCATTGCGTGGATGTACCACGGTGTGTTTGGCTATTCACCTATCAAGGGACATCTTGGTTGCTTCCAGTTTTTGGAGACTACGAACATTTGTGTGCAGGTTTTTGTGCACACATAAGCTTTCAATTCAACTGTGTGAACACTTAGGAACATGGTGGCTGGATCGTGTGATGAGAGTATGTTTAGCTTTGTTAGAAACTGCCAAACTGTCTTCCAAAGTGGCTGTAGCATTTTGCATCTCTCTAGCAGCGAATGAGAGTTCCTGTTGCTCCACACTGTCACCGACATTTGGTATTGTTGGTGTTTTGGAGTTTAGTCATTCTATTAATAAAATAAAATGCCATTGAGTCAGGTGTCTAGAGGTATCTCATTATTATCTTAATTTGCGATTCTCTAAAGACATATTATGTTGAGCATCCTTTCATATGCATTTTTGCTATCTGTATATATCTTTTTGCAAGATATTTACATTTTTTTATGTACGGATATTAAATTATTCCAGCTTGCTAAATTATTAGCAAGAAGACTATTCTTTCTCCACTGAATTGCCTTTGTACATTTAAAAATAAATCAGATGCCCACATATATGTGTGGATCTGCTTCTGGACTCCCTATTCCCTTCCACTGATCTATTTTTCAATCTTTATGGTAATACCACACTGCCTTGATTTCTGTAGATTTATGTCTTTAAATCAGAAAGCATCAGTCCTCCAACTCTGCTCTTCATTTTCAAAGTTGTTTTTGGTATTCTAGATCCTTTTCTTTTCAATGACATTAGCATTTTAGAATCAGCTTGACAATTTCTACTCTGAATCCTTCTGGGATTTGGATTGGGATTCTTATTCTATAGAATAATTGGGGGCAAGGGAGAATCGTCATTTTGTAGTATCAAGACCTCTAACCCCTAGGTGAGGGGTATCTTGCCTTTTATTTTTATTTTCTTTAGTCGCTTTAGCAACGCTTGTATAGTTTAGTGTACATAGATCTTGTACATCTTTGGGCTAATTTATCCCAAGTATGTCATAGCTTTCATGCTATTATAAATGGTGTTTTAAAATTTCAGATTTTTTGGTGCTAGCATATTGACCTATGATTGTTTGTTGTTGTTGTTTTTTTGTATATTGGTATAGTGTACGTGTGAAACTTTGCTAAATTACTTATTAGTTTTAGTAGCTTTTCTGTAGAGTCCATTTGATTTTCTATATAAATGATCATATCATAATAGAATAAAGACAATATTAATTCTCCCTTTTCAATCAGGATAACTTTTATTTCTTTTTATTGTCTTATTGTACTGGCTAGAATCTTCAGAAGAGTGGGTATCTCTGACTTTTTTCTGGTCTTGGGGAGAAAACATTCAGCCTCTTACCACTTCGTATGGTGTTGGCTGTGGCTTTTATATGGATTCTCTTTGTCAGATTGAGGAAGGTCCCTTTTAGTGCTGGTTTGCTGAGAGTTGGATTTTTCTGTATCTATTGAAATGATAATATGGATTTTGCTTTTTCCATCTGCTAATATGATGAATATATTGATGGATTTTCAAATGTTAAACCAAGCTTGCTTTCCTGGGAAATGCATTGGTTATAATGTATTGTCCTTTTTTGTGTATATTGTTGGATTCTGTTTCCTGAATTTTCATTTTGAATTTTTACATTTATGTTCATGAGGGATACTGGTAGATAGTTTTCTTTCCTTGTAACGTCTTTGATAATTTTTGGTACGGGGCAGTTCTAGCTTCATAGAATGAGTTTAGAATGTTCTCTGCTTTTCAATTTTCTGGAAGGGTTTGTTTAGAATTAGTATTTTTTCTTCCTCAAACATTTAGTAATATAGCATAACTCACCAGTAAATCTGACAGACTTGGAGATTTTTTTTTTAATGGGAAGATTTTAAATTACAAGTTCAATTTTAAAAATTGATATAGGGTTATTCAGTTTCTTTCTTTCACCTTGACTGAGCTTTGATAGCATATGTCTTTCAAGGAATTTATCCACTTCATTTAAATTATCAATATTAAAGGTCATGGACATTATTGTTCATAATATTCCATTGATAATGCTTTTCATAGCTGTAGAGTCTGTAGTGGTGTCACCTTGCTTGTTATTGACGTTGTTAGATTATAGCTTTTCTCTTTTTTTTTGGAGCACTTCATCCAGAGGTTTACCAATTTTATTGAGATTCTTGAAGAAATAGCTTTGGTTTTACTTTATTTTTTCAGTTTTCAGTTAATTTTTTTTATTTCTTTGATTCCTCTCTGTCCTTTATTATGTGGGTTTAATTTGTTTTTCCCCTAGTTTCTTGAGATGGAAGCTGAGCTCATTGATGTGAGACCTTACCTCTTTTCTAACATTGGTGTTTAGTGCTATAAACTTCCCCCAAATGCTGTTGTGTTTTTTTCCCCCATTTAATAATGTCTTCTAGAAATCCCTCCTTATTAGTTCACAGAGATCTTCCTAATTATTTTGTTTTTTAATTTATTTTTTCTGGACTTTTAAAAAATAGTCTTTTAATTTTAGAATAGTTTAGATTTACAGAAACATTACAAAGATAGTGCAGAGAGTTCCCATATACCTGACACCCAGTTTCCCCCATTGTCTTAGGATTTTCCAGAGGAACAGAACAGATAGTGTGGATATATATATAGAAAGAGATTTAGAAAGTCCCCAAATCTGCAGGGTGGGACAGGAATCTGGAGACTCAGGAGAGCTAAGAGTGTAGTTCCAGTCCTAAGTCCCACGGGCTTGAGACCCAGGAAGAGTTGATGTTGCAGTTTGAGCCCAAAGGCAGGAAAAGCCAATGTCCCAGTTTGAGTCCAAAGACTGCTCCTGGAGAAAACGCTCGCTCAGGGGAGAGTTGGTCTTTTGTTTTATTTAGACCTTCAACTGATGAAATGAGGCCCACCCACACTGTGGACAGCAATCTGCTGTACTTCAAGCTCACTGATTTAAATGTTCATCTCATCCAAAGATATCCCTGTAGTAATGCCCGGAATGATGTTTGACCAGATTCCCTGCACGGCCCAGCCAAGGGGACACATAAAATTAACTATCACAGCTATCATTAACATCTTTTATTAGGATCGTACATTGTCATAATTACAATGTTACACTTTGTTATTATAATACCGACACTTTGTTATTAACTAAGGTACATACTTTATTCATATTCCTTTAGTTTTTACCCAAGGTCCTTTTTCTCTTCCAGGATCTAATCTAGGATACGATATTACATTTGCCCGTCGTGCCTCTGTGTACGCCTCTTGGCTGTGACCTTGACTGTTTTGATGAGGACTGGTTACCTGTTTTATGGGAATGTCCCTTAATTGGTTTTCTTTTTTTCCCCCTGATGTTTTGCTCATGATTTGACTGGGGCTATGATGTTTTGGGGAGGACATTACACATGTAAGCCATTCTCTTCACATCAATCAAGGGTAGCTGCGATCAACATGACTTATTGATGATGTTGGCCTCGGTCATCACGCTGAGCTAATGTTTGTCAGTTTCCTCCACCGTGAAGTTTAATGCAGGACTCTGCAGGAGGAAGCCACCTGTGTGGCCCACACTTAAGAAGAGGGGAGTTATGCTTCCCCTACTTGGGGGCAGAGTATTTATAAGAATTATTTGGAATTCATCTCCACAGATTTGTCTATTCCCCCATTTATTTATTTATTCCCCCATTTATTTATGCCATCATGGACTCATGGATATTTATTTTATACTTGGGTTATAGTCCAGTACTACTAGAGTTTAGTCCTAAATTATGCCAGTTTTAGTCATTGGGAGCTCTTTCATTGGACTCCTGGTTTCTTTGACATGTCCTATTGTTGTGCGGTTTCTGTGTGTGTGTGTGTGTGTGTTTGGTTTTGAGCATTTCCTTACTTTCTGGCACTATAAGATGTTCCAGGCTTGTCTTCTACATTTCTTGCTCCAGTCCTAGCATCAGCCATTTCTCCAAGGAGCTCAGGTTCCTTTTGCTGGATAACGGTGCTATAAACCAAGATCTGGCAATAGGGAGCGCTCGTTGTTACGGGGGTGTCATTGCTTCTGGGCTCTCTCGGCTAAAAGAGCGAGGAAATACATGCATATACAACTGTATATTATTCCATGGCAAATATGTGCCAGAGTTTACTGAACCAATATCCTCGTTCATTAGATTTTTGGTTGTTTGTTTGCTTGGACATTTTGGTAGTTTCCGGTATCTTGCTATTATAAACCATTGCTTCACTGGATAAACTTTTGCGTCTGTATTTTCACATTGTTGGAGGTGTTTCAGGGTAAATTCCTAGGGATTGCTGTGTCGACAGCCAAATGCATAGGTAGTTTTTTTGGGTATTGCCCAATTCTCCTTCGTAGGGGTCACACCATATTTGCGTTCCTACCAGCAGCACGTGAGGGCGTTTTTTTCCTCACAGCTTTGTAAACAGAGGGAATCATCAAGTTTGTGAATTTTTGCCAATCTGGTAGGTGCGACGTGGGTTCAGGGGCTCACACAATCCCGTGGAAAAGCTCAGGCTTTCCGAACTAATGCGTTGGCAGCAATGGGCTCAGAGAAAGGAATCCAAAAGCTTGGGAATGAAGCACATGCCTCACATGGGCTCCATTATTCTAGAGTTTTAAGAATAATACAAATAAAATAAACCAAAAATATAAATGAAAAGAAGAAAGAAAAGAGAAAAAGAAGAATAACACATGAACAGATAATCTCATTTCACGTGCCGTCAAGAGGAGAACGAAGATTTTGGAATAATGACTCACGAGTCCTGGAGAAAATCCGCCTCTTAGTAGCTGTATTACAACCACGTGACAACTTGTGATACCAAGTTCCTTGTGGTTACACGTAACCAAAACCTAACTCCCTCCAAGACTTCACGTTTCTGCAGATGGCCCCCGAGGTTGTGCCGTGTCCCTGCCACCCACAGCTTTTGCTCTGTAATTTCCCTGGCGTTCCAGGTTACGGTGCGGTGCCCCCAGAAGTTAACATTCACTGGTCACTCTGCATTCTTTCCGTGCTTAGGTCTTTAAACATGAAACAAAGAATTCGGAGACATCCAGGAGGAAGGTTTGCTAGCAAATATCCAGTTGTACTAAAATTAAGAAGGAAACAGCACCTGAAGTAGCTTCAAGTTGACACAAAAGAAGCTGCTGGTAAAATAATGTGGGCAGCTGGGGTTTAACGTTGCTTTACGGTTTCAAAGCCTCCCCACAGTCTCCCTGGTGGACCCCTTGCCCCATCTTTGGTGAGGTCGGGGTGCGGCAGGCAGCTCGTCCCATCTGCAGGTGAGGAAGGGGTTGGTGTGGACAGAATAAGGCAGAGCTGGGGCTCTACGTGTGATCTGTGCTCCCTTCCACTCAGCGGGGAATGGAGTCGTTGGAAAAACCTCGTGGGTCAGAAAATAAAATCTTGCGGCTGTGGGACATCAGCCAAGTCACACGATCTCTTTCAGTCTCAGTTTCTTTGTCTCCCAAAGAGGGAGAAGATATAGATGCTCCCGTGCTGCCCAGTGGCGGTCCAGGCCCACATACGTATATAGAGATAAAATTCCTCTTGTTCTACCATGCTGTTATTCACTCCTTCTTCTATTCGCTTAATATGTATTTTTTTTTTTTTTTTTTTTAGTAGAGAAGAGGGTCCTCGCTCTCACTCAGGCTGGTCTCGAACTCCTGGCCTCAAGCTATCCTCCCGCCTTGACCTCCCAAAGTGCTGGGACTACAGGTGTGAGCCACCACGCTCGGCCCCAGTTACCACATTTTGACTATCAGAACTAGACTGCAAGTCACTGAGCATGAGGCCGTGGAGACCCATCGTGCTGGATGCTGCGAGGCGCACTCCCATCCTGCCCAGCAGGATGAGATAAAATCCCTGTGACCTTGGGACCGTGTCCTCCAAATTCCGCTGTAGCAGTCTGAGAATTACTCAAGTCACGGGCAAAACTCCCCATGGCCTATTTTTTAATTGTCTGATTTACCTTACTGAATTTACTCAGCCCTAGGAAGCAAATTTTCTTCATTTTAAAGCTAAATTTTCCCATTTTTAGTTAATATTATTTCCTTACTCTTTCTGGAGGAAAGGTTTGGTGCTGAATACCTTAAAAGGCTGGCAGTATTGGACCATAAGAGAACGGATGATTGACGTACTCTGTGGCAAAGGAAAACATCAGTTTAATTTAGGTAGTGAGGCACTTTATAGACTGTTAAAACCCCAGGACTGAAAAGAGCCTCCCCGCCCTTTAGTGTGAAGCACTACTGGACGCATGAGTCGCTCCCCTTCCCAGATCTTTATGGCGAGTCTTTGGTGGGTGCCACTGGACAGGGACGGTGATCACTTAGCAGGTGTTTCTACGTAGCAGTGACCCAGATTGGACCCACACATGCAAGAGCACGGCCGCGGCAGCACCTCCAGGTGGGGCGTTTTGAAAAATGTGCTGAACTAATGAGACTCTTATGAGCCCAGGCAGAAGGGATTTATTAAAAAGTAGAAATAAGGTTAAACATATCAGAGTAGTCAGATTCTGAGAAGCAAGTTATACTATTGATATGTAGTTAAGGGTAGAGGAGAAATAGTATTATTTGTAAAATGATATTTTGCTTTTCTCAAAGTCCTCTGCCCATTTAAAGAAAACTGAAAACAAAGCAGGAGAATTGGAGAAAATAGGGTAAAAATTTTTAAAATTAAATTATGGTAGTGGAATAAAATCTTAAAGTAATTTTTAACCAGTTGAAAAAAATATCTCATTTCTCAGTTTGTAAAAGCAGAGGAGGGGATGGACGTAAACAATGACGATAAATATAAATCTGCTAAGTGACAATCCGTGGATTGTGTATACGTGTTTGGCCAAGAGAAGAAGAAAAATCTGAAAACATAGAAAAGTCACCTTAAAAATAGTAGCTGAGACGTGGAAAAGCAGAAAAACAACTAGAATGTCTGTCTGTAACCCTTCAGTGACTTCTGAGTAGCAGGAATTTTTGGTATCAAGCATTTTGTAACAGGAACTTAAAATAATGCCTGTATCTTCCTCTTGAGCTCCGTAACGTGAACGAGGTTTCCTGCCCTAACAGAGTGTGGCGACTTCCCTCTGACCTTCCGCAATGCGGACCGAACCCGCGGGGAAGCTGCCCGGGTCGTTAGCTGGGTTAGAGATGTGGAGGAGGCAGCGTGCGTGCCTTAGCAACCGTCACTGTGGTGACAAGGGACGCGACGCTCCTCCTGTGAAAACTGAAGGCAGGCCCGAGTCTGCACACACAGAGAAGGGGAAGGGGTCGCAGGGAGGGAACTTCCAGTGGCTGCACCGGCCTTTCACCTACATGGTCTCATTTCATCCTCCCTGTGCCCTGTAGGGTGGCTGTCGTCACCTACGCTTGGAAGATGTGGGGCCTGCGGTTCCGGGAGAGTAAAGAACTTGCCCATGTCGTACAATTAGAAAGCGGCACCACCCATATTTGAAGCCACAGTAGGGAACGGCACTATATCTGCTGTGAGCTGAACTGGGTCCACCGGAATTCCACGTGGAAACCTGTCCTCCAGCGCCTCAGACTCTGTGCATTGACAAAGAAGGGTGAGAATTGCCTGCATTTGGGGAGACTGGGGTTCGCAGGTGGGAGGAGGTCCGGGGTGGGGAGGAGAGGAGGGAAGGGGAGGGAAAAGGCCTCCCCAAAACATCAGCGGACGTGGTCATGAGAGATGTCCTCTGGTGAGGAAGTATGGGATTTTGGAATGTTGGGTGGATTGCACCTGTGAGCCTCACGTTGGTGGTGCTCTGGGGATCAGAGGCAGGTGGTGGCAGAGAGAAGCAGAATTTCAGGTGACGACCTGCAGCGAGACCACAGAGAGCTGCTTAGGTGGGCTCTGGGGGGCCTTAGGGAGCCTCCAGCTCTGCCCAAATGTCCTATGGTCATGTGACCCTCCATAACTACCTCTGGAGCCGGGCTGGAGCAGGAGCCGGGGCCGCAGCAGTTTTGTGTTACGATCAGAGAGATTTGAGCGTAATACGCTAATTAAAACAACCCAGGAGAGAGCGCAGTGGGGAAGGCAAAGACACGGAGAGAGAAAGGAGATTAGGGGTGAGCTCTGGAAGGCAGAGGCAGGTGCAGGGTGTTGGGGGCAGCTCCCTGGTACAGACACAGGGGGAAGGGGGTTGGAGAAGCAAGGGGTCTGTAGGTTTGCAGCGGGATGCCCACAGAGGCCCCAGCTCACGGCTTCTCTGTGAAGTAGGAGGCGGGGTCGTCTGTTGGGAGTGGAAGACGCAGAGGGAAGGTCACTGGAGGTGAAGGGCTCATGGAAGCGAGGACACGGGGCGCCCTGTCAGGGCCGGAGCCAACCCAGACAACGGCAGCGACATGGGGAGGGTGTTGCCAAGTCCCTGCTGCTCTCAAGCAGATTCCAGCTGTGCCACTTCCCTCCCCACCGGGCCATGTGCAGGGGAGGAGGAGGTTGACAGGCAGATCCCACCGAGGCTGGAGGGATGCTGGGCTGGGTGTGTCAAGGTGAAGGGGCACAGACCCTGGGTCTCAACCCCCAGAGAAGGGACTTCCGAGACATCAGTCAGCAACCACGTGGTGTGGCTGCAGGGCGATGGTGGCCCCAGGGAAGAGAGTTAGGGATACGGTGCTGAGAACATTCTGACGGGGAGTTGATGGGGACATCAGCCCATCATGAGTGTCAGGTGACGGTCCCCATCTTACAACTGAGGGAAATAGGGCCAGAGCAGGGAGGTGGAAATGGTCACACAGGTGGCCCCAGCTGGTGCAGTGGAGACCCCAGTGTGCTGGGCCAGGAAACACCCACCCCTCTCCTTTCTGGTGCATTCTGTGCCTCCTCCCCTCGCTCTGCACGGGGGTCTCTCTGGTTGCTCCGAAGTCCATGCTTGCTGGTTTCACGGTTTGCCTGCCTGCTTCCTCTCCTGTCTGTTCGGGGCGTGGTTGAATCCATCCCCAGACAAAATGTGTGCTCCCATCTTCAGCTCTGCATCCGTCGGGGTGGTGCTCTGCTCAGAAGAGACCAGTTAGGGGAGTGTAAGAGAAGGGGGCAGGATTCAGGGAAGGCAGCAAGGTGTGGCAGAGGTCCCCAGGCTGAACAGAGGGACTGGCCCCGGGAGCTGGCTGTGGCTTTAGGAGTGGCCATCTGCCAGGAGCTGTGGTCCTGGGGACCTGGCCCAGAGAGACAAGGCCCCCTGTGCCTGCCGGGGCAGAGTCAGCGTGGAGATTAGGGGCTGGACTCACAGCCTTCAAGGCTACGCCATTGATCCAATTATTTTACAGCTTTAATTAGGTTCTGACGTTAATCACGCATTTCATTCTAACTTGCTGCAGATTCTTCATCATAGCCTTATGAGCGTTACAAATTTAATACCGTCTGATTATTTAAGGATTTCATAAAATCTATTTTATGAAATCTATGTTCTATCCTGAGGGTTCTTTCTTGTGAATTTCGCTCTTCCCACAGCCTGTAACCCTCTAAGCCTCGGAAGGCTCTGGTGGTGTCACGCTACCTTGCTCCGGTGTGTTTATCTGTCTAGCTCAAGGCCGTCCTATGGAAATGTAAAGGGAGGCTCAGATGGAGGCCACACATGTAATTTAACATTTGGCAGGAGCCACATTAAAATGTAAAAAGGGGCAGGCGGAATTAATTTTAACAATGCATGTTATTTAACCCAATGTATCCAACATATCATTTCAACATACAATCAACATAGAGAAGTTGTTGATGAGATGTTTTACATTCCCTTTTTTGTACTAGTCTTCGGAGCCTGGTGTGTGTGCTACGCGACAGCACGGCTCAGCCTGGACGGGCCGCGTTCCCAGCGTCCAGCCTGCCCGGGCGCGGGTGGCTGCTGCTCTGGGTGCCCAGGCACAGCTCGGTTCCTGCCTCTGCACTGCGCACTTCCCCTCCCTGCTCTCCTCTCTGCTCAGGCTGCTCCCAAAGCGGGGCTCCTTGCCACGAGTCCCCCACCCCTGCCTGCAGCACCAAATAACAACAAAATGGACCTGAGCCTTGAACATGCAGCCCTGGCTGCTCTGGAACCCAAGCAGCTAAGCTAGGGTGAAAAATGTAATTGGGTGATTAATTCTTTGCATCCCTGCAAGTTTTCCATCCTCTTCCTTCAGAGTGAAAGGGCAATTGTTCTCTCTGTAGTCCACAGCCGGGGGCACCAGTGGCGCGTCGTCCAGCCTTGTATGCTTTGGAGTCAGGCAGGACTGGGTTCCAGTCCCAGCTCTGTCGACTCTAGCTGTGTGATTCTGGGAAAGTTACTTAACCTCTCTGAATTTCAATACTTTAGTCTTTAAAGTACCAGAAACATACCTTCTCTTTATGTGGTTTGTGATAATTAACTGAATTTATATATCTAATGTGCCACACACGCATAGTATGAACTCGGCAGATGGTAGCTTATTGTTCTACATTGCTGAGAAGCAGATCAGAGAGTTTAAAGAAAGGTAGGTGTGTATTAGACCTAGTGCTTTTGTCTGCTGAGGATAAGCACAGCTCCTCCAGGTCTGGCAGGTCAAAAAGATGATGTCAAATAGCCTTGGTGGATGAGAAAAAGTCCTTGGTTTAAAAATGATGGAGCGGTTTGAGAGGGGCGGCTCCCCACTCTGACAAATCACAGGTCTCATGACAGCTCCGGGGGAGCGAGTGGCAACAGTGGCCGCCAAGCTCTGTGCCAGATCCGCGACTTCTGTATCAGAAAGACACCGCCCGGGGGGTGCCGCTCGGGGATCAGAGGAGTGAGAGTCGCAGGAAGGATGAGTCAGGAGCGAGCCTGGGCACGGCAGTCACCTGCCCCCTCGGACACGCGGAGCCGCTGGGACCCTGCTCTCCCACCACGGACGCCCGCCGCTTTCCGGAGCCCACCCTGACCGCCCTTTACAGCCAGGAAATTGTTTTTCTTTCTAATCGCATGGGTAAATAGCTGTTGTATGCACCTGCTTAAAAATTAAAGGACAATTGCCTGTGGTGGTGGCAGGGGGAAGAAATCAATCACGGTTTTCAAGGAGAAGTCAGTTTCCCGTGGTTTTAATAAAAGAGGGAGAGAAATCATTTGTCCCTCTGCTTTCCAAAATGGGAAAAATGGACTTGGAACTCAGTGGCAAAAACATGACACGTGATGGACTGACTTCTGCAACCCCACGCTGTGGGCATGTAAAGGAGAGAAGGGCGACTGGGGAGGAAAAGAGGCGAAATGTAAAACTACAGAGAGAAAGAATCATGAAATCACCTAAGTGAGCTCCGACTTGTGCAGCCCTCTGGGCAAACAGGGTGTTCTGCTTTTCTCCAAGTGGCAGAAATCCGTCCCAAAGTAACTTACGTAAGGAAAAACACTCTTTTAAATGTATTTGCTGGGCAGTCTGAGGGTTGACTGGGCCTGGACCCTGCTGTCAGCCCGTGCCGGCTTCCCCTTCCCCCCTCCCTTGCCGGTCAACTGGCTCCGTGTTTCTCCCGATGGCATCGTTCCCAGGCCGGAGGTGGCTGACAGCGACGCTAGGCTCACACTGTCCTTGTGGTAAGATCCAGACAATAAACGACAGTGGCTTTCCTTCCCAGGGCGCCCCTCTGCCCCTGTTTGCAGCCATTTCTGCTCCCCGGGCTAATTACCAGGCAGCAGAGGGAGGCAAGCTTCTCCAATCGGCTCAAATTGGGTCAAATGCCCACCGCTGGCAGGAGGTTTGTGCGGCAAATCTCTGCGCAGCAGCAGCAGCACGTGGTTGGCGTAGGTGAGGAGCAGTTCTGCCACGAAGGAGGGGCTGCCCGGGAAGAAAGGGGAGGAGTGGCCCCCCCCACTTCCCTGCTCCTGAGGCCCCTGTCCGCATCCCAGGGACCCCAGACCACGGTTTGAAAACCGTCCAGCGCCACACCCTGCTCCCTCCTCCTCCCAGGTATTTTGCAAATAAAGACACTGAAATGTAGTTGTTGATCCTCATCATTCACTGGTTCCATGTTTGTGAAATTTGCCTACTTGCTGAAATTTATGTGTAACCCTAAAATCAATGACTTCAGCACTTCTGTGGTAATTGGCAGACAGGCACAGAGCAGGGACAGATTTGAGTCGTCCAACACACATTTTCCCAGCTAAGGGCGAACGAGCCAACACTGCCGTCTTGTTCCAGCTCTCACACTGGAAATAAGTGTCCCTGTCACAGTCTACTTAGTGCCTTTTTATAATTTAAAAAAAAAAATTAGAGACGGGATCTCTCGCTGTGTAGCCCAGGCTGGCCTCGATTGCCTGGCCTCATCGGATCCTTCTGCCTCAGCCTCCTGAGTATCTGGGACTATAGGCATGCACCACTCAGCTGGCAGTGCCCTGTTTTTAACACTTTGTCCTTTCTGTTGGTGATTTTGCTGTTTAAAATGGCCCCCAAGTGTAGTGTTGCGATGCTGTCGTATGTTCCTGGGGCTGTGATGTGCCTCACGGAGGAAATCCGTGTGTCAGGTTAGCTTTGCTCAGGCGAGCATCGCAGCGCTGCGGGCTGTGGTTTCAGCGTTAATGAATCAACAGGACATATGAAATAAGGTGTCTTTTAAACAGAAGCATAAAACACGGTTATATATTGACTGGTTGACAAAAATGTTGTGACCAGAGGCTCCCAGGAACCTAACGCTGCCTCTTCCCTAGTAGCGATGGTTCAGCATTCGCTAATTCAGTATTCACAGTGGCTTTATAGCCCGTAACTACCGCAAACACCGAGAATCCACCAAAACGCCCTCTTGGCCACCCAGAGAGCCGTTGGCTAAGGCGGGACTCTCCGACTTCGGAGTACACCGCTTTCTTGTTCTGCCGCATGTGACGTGGGGCAGAGGAAAGGAGGAGAAAGCAAAGCAAAATATGAGCAAGGCCAAGGGGAAAGAAGGGCGACAGAGAAGCCAGCAGGCAGAGAAGCGTCTAAGCGGCAAAGCTGCAGAGTCACCGGCTCTCAGGCACACCGGGCTTGTCGCCCCGGCGATACCAATGGCTTTGGACATCAGCATGAGATTTGGGATAGGACTTATCAGCCTCGAATGCCTTAACCGAGCCTTAGTCTAAAAGTTGTATAACTCAGGCCACAAGTGTAGACACAACATGATGAGAAGCTTTTTTTGATATTCACAAATGCTTTTGAGAACGTGAAGCCTTTGGTTAGCAACATCTCTGGTTTAGAAAAATAAGGGACTGGAGAGAATATTTATAAGCATAAAATTTAAATTAAATATGTGCTTATACTCTATTTTGCCATCAATAAGTTTCTGTGTCTGTTTAACAAAGGGGGCAAGGAATTTCCCTGCAGGATTTCAAGGTTTGCATGTATACTTGTCTTCAAAGTAGAGCCGGTTGGTAAACTCCAGGCTGTTTGGGAATATTATAGAAACTGCTTATTGTTAAAATGCTTAATGTGGAGGTCTGCAGTTATTAACTTCCAACTGTAAATGTTTTTCCCAGCAAACGCTGCCTGATAACTCACTGTATTATGCGTGTCATAGGAGAGTGAATTCACTCACCAAGCTGTGGCATGATTAAATCATCGACGTTACCTGATATGATTCTGTCATATTGAATCCACCGATATATCAAACCAGGACGTTGTAATAAGTTAGAACCTCGTACCAAAGTCTCCGCCTTGGGAAAGCTATTTTGACAAGTAAGTGAGTGAGTGATCCTAGCAAATTAATACTGGAATATAATTTATATTTTCAAAGCACTTTTCTTTCACACATATTTTATTTGATTCTCTGCTCTTTGAAATGACGATTCCAAAGTTTAAATTTCGATATCTTAGAAATTGTCCTTTCTTTACCCCAAGAAAATTATCTACTTTTATTTTCAAACCTCAGAATTTATTTTTTAAATAAAATATTTACTTCATTTTCTCAAGGAGTTCTAAAAGATTAGAATATATATGAGTGGAAAATTTAGGATTTTCGAGGGCGTTGTGCAGCCCTAGCATTAGTTAGCAGTTTAGTAGATATATTTGCAATTCCTCATCTCCATGCATGGACCGTCAGAGGGCCTTGCTTTCCGTTGCTGTGGGGTTTGTTCTCTGAGATCTCACGTCTGCTTCAATTAAAGATACCTGCAGTTATATCCCCAGATTAGCATCTAGCTCAATTCAACAACCTCTTTCTTCCAAAGCAAATCCTGGTTTGCCTTAGAGTGGCGAGCACTGGGGAAATGCTCATGCTGCTGTTTTAGGCTACAACATCAGGGTTATACAATGGCTTTCAGCATCCCCCACACCCACAGGTGTGCGTGTGCCGGACTGGCAGAACACTGCTCCCCGACTGTGTCTGCTGCCAACTTGGGGAACTGTTTTTTCCCTTATTTTTTTCTGTATTGTCAAACTTTTGTAGAATGTAAAGATGTCTCTTTAAACATGAGAAATTAATATATTTTGCTTTCTTTTCAGAATATGTTCAAGAACGTCAGTAACCCATGCCTCTACTGGGCCTCTGTCTCCTCCCTGCACCCCAGTTCCCAGCAAGACCCTCTTGTGGCCTTTGGCTTGGGCTCCTGTCCAGACACCTGTCTGGAGCCCTGAGAAGAACGGGCCCACTTGTTCTCACTGCTTGCGGCCCCCCACTCCACAGAGCCGGCTTCCTCCTCGGGCAGCCATCTCCGCTCCCCAGCTGCGTGCCCTGCCCACCTGGCGTGGACCTGGATCACCTCAGCTGGAGATGGCCGCCTCTCAGAACTCGCCAGCACTCCCAGGACACTGACCACCGCCTTCCTAACTGGCCATTCTTCAGGTCTTTGCCCCAGTGAGTAAGCACAGTGGGAGAGGAGAGCCCAGATCTAGCCTGCAGTCAGAGTGGCTTCCTGGAGGAAGCAGTCTGGAAACTCTGGTTCTAGTTTTAATTAATTGATTTAAAAAAACCCAAAACCTTCTTTTTTAGGACATTTTCAAATATGGGCAAGTGTAGAGAGAACAATGTAATAATAACTACATACTCATAGTCCAGGTTTGACAATTAGCAACAATTTTGCCAAACCTGTTCCCCTGTTTCATATCCAGCATTGCCTTGCTGGCCACAGTGTAAACAGTGGTTCCTGTGAAACAAGGTAGCCGCCCGCTCTTCATCCTGCGAGGTGCAGGCGAGAGGGGCAAGGCAAACGGTCCCGGGCAGGGATGACAAGTGTGAGTACAAGGACATCCCCAAGGACAGTGCTCCTCTCCATTCAGGCAACGGGAGTGATTACAGTCCCAGATAGAGTCAGAATATAGACTGAAAACTGTAGCTCACCGTGGAACACTGAATAGTCCCAAAATGCAAGCAAGGGTTTAAATTGCATCTTTTCTCCTCCTCAACATCTGGAGTGTCCTGATTCTCTCAGGGCCAGTCCTTCCGTTAGGTCAAAGCGTCCGAGCCTCCTTCCCGGAAGAAGTGGGGAGAGCCGATGCCGTGGTGCAGAGGTGGCACTGGTCCCTGGGCTCTGGGTTCATCGGTCACTTCTGCGTCATCACCAAGCTGAGCTGCTCCTTAGGGCAAGCAGGGCCTTGAGTGGGTGGCGAGGAGGGAATTTGAAGCAGGGAGGAAAAGACGGTTTATTTATGGATCTCAGAAGAGATGCCCATGATGCTGTCAGCGTCACGGAAAGTCATGTCTGCCACTGGCGCCATGTGCTGCCTGTGAGGCTGCGTCAAGGCTTGGAGCTCTGTGGGGAGCCACGTGTCACCAGGGCGCAATGTGGGAGATGCAAGCGGGGGAGAGGTGTGGGGCACTGGGGATTAAATAACCTTAGAGCTTCCCAGGAAATATACGTTTGAACAGGCAGGACAGAGCCCGGTGTGCACACAAACTCAGAGCCACCAACACCTGCATGAGAAAGGGAAGAGTTTGGATGGGTCAGTGGCCAGAAAGTGTGTCCTGGGGCTCAGCGGGAAGCTCTCCTTTACCCAGGGGCGAGGGACTGTGTTGGTGGAAGGAGCTGCCAACCCGGGAGAGGCAGGGCCTGTCCCCAGAGGTGGCGGGGTGTCACGTGGAGGGTGGTGCAGCATCTAAGGCCCTCACCCCTGGGAGGCTGGACCAGACGGTGTGCAGTGCAGAGGCGTTTTACATAAATTTAATTACGTGATATTTTTTGAAGTAGCACACTGTGAGATTATTAAGTCTAGTTTCACCTTATGCACAAAATTTGACAAAACGCAGATCTCTTCCTTAAATTATTTTTGTGAGAAAATTGGTCTTGAATTATGCAAGGCCTTCCAGAATCCAACCTTTGCAAAAAATGTGATTTCCCTGTGTCCATGGAGATGGGAGTGTGGGAAGTGGCAGGTGCGTCAGATCTTTGGGGCAAGACTTGAGACCCTCAGTGTTGGGGCTCCAGGAAGTGACCCAGACTCAGAGGGGGTTGCTTTCTGGTGAGGCATGTTTTCTTTAGGCCCTGGGCTGTGGGGTTGATGCAGTTTTGTACAATTAAGTTCTAAATTGTCTTTATTCTCTAATTACACTCTTTGTAAACTGCCTACTTCCATGTAAACCAAGGATGAGAAACAATACCTTGTACGGGCGTCACGATTTGCAGTTAACAGGACTTCTTCACACCTGTAGCCAGGAGCCCAGCAGCTGCCAAGGGCTTTTTGGTACTGAGTATTGAATGAATAAAGAAATGAATGAACCCATGAACTTATATGAGCCTGGCAACATCCCTGTGAGGTATCCTCGTTTTACAGAGAGGGAAACAGACACGTATTGTTTAAATGCATGTGTTGACCTACGTTTACTTTCCATTCTGATGGTTTCTCTGACCTGGGATGGTAGAGTTCCCTTCGGTTACATTGGCGCCAAGAAAGCAGTTTCAGGAAGCAAATGCACAAAGACATTCACCTACTTCTGATTTGCACAAAATTGACCCCAGATTTATTCATTCAGTTAAACCGCACCAAGGTCAAATGTCCTCTCGGAGTCAGAGCCTTGTAACGGCCTGCTGTATACTTTCTGCTGCAGAACAAAAGAAGCGTGGGGTCTACCTGAAGTTGGCCTGGCCCGGGGTCTTAGCATCTAAATGAATCTTTGTGGTCCTGCTTTTCCTGACACGTCACTGGCTTTCCACTGAAAGCTCTCTGCAACGGCAGGGGCTGGCAGCTGACTCCTCACTGACCTTGTGCTCGAGCAGCATTGCAGCCTCGGTCGAGTGCATACAATCAGGCTCTGTGTATGACCCACAGAATAAGAACGTAAGCCTATGTATCAATCAAACTGACCATTGTTTCCACCAGGACTGCGCCATGGGCCTTCCTCAAACGGGGAGGTAGTACTTTGCTCATTTTGTGTACAGGCAACATCAGCTTAGCCGAAATGAATGGCCTGGCAACTGTCTTAGATCTCAGCAAAGATCATTTGTGACACTTCCTTCCAGGGCTGGCATTTCATCATCAACAAACTCAGTTTCACTCCATGTGTCTCTTTTTTGTCCTGCTACCTGCTGGCCACTTTCTCTGCATCTTAGTTCTAATCCAGAAGAGAGAATCTTTCTCAGCGTCTATCTGATCAAAGCAGCTCTGGACGGGGGCGTCACAGGGCCCCAACGTGCCCTCAGGCCCCATTTGCAACAGGGCTGTGGATAGGACCGGTGCCTCTAGAGGGGTGCGGGCAGGCTGGCACGCCACGATTCACTTTGTTCAGTTGCTTAATCCAACTGGCACTGGCTTGTATCGGCTCATGAGAACCAATTGTGAAATTGTCAGAAATTTTGTGAGCCGATTATTAAATATAGCCGTGATTAAAAATTAAATTATGTAAATTTGCAATAAAATAAATTATATTAAAAGCAAAGGTAATAAATACACAAAACTCATTATTTTCTAATTATTTTACTACACTTTACTGTTATCTATGCCTAGTGATAGATATTACCTGTCTCAGTGGTAGCAATCCCATGTAATGGTGCCTCTATTCCCAATAATACATTTACTATGTCAGGTTGGTACCCTGATATTGATATTGGCCATGGTAGGATATGTACATCATGGAAATTGTTAAATGCTACAAACCAGGGCTTAATTTACTGTTTTGTTGATTGTCTAGACTTAAGAAATTGATGGATAAAATGCTAATAGTGTAGATTAAATTTAAAAGTGTGATTGATGTGTCTGTTGCCATCATATCATGAAGAACACAAAAGATTGAGGAAATATTCTTTCAGTGTTTAACACTAGAAAGTTGCCCAAGTCATTGACAAACAAGCTAAGTTTCAACACACAACTGCATTGTTTTATTTTTGTCTTATTCTTTGATGTGGAGGGAAATATCGACTGACATTTATCTCAAAACTACACTTTGCTTTGTCACTTGAACCGTCGATCGGCCGTGGATACAAGAGTTCACCAAAAACTAAGAAAGCATTCTGTCCGAGTCCACTGGCTACATAGAATTTACAATAAAGAGTATTGTATGTTGTGTTATTGTTGTAAATCGTGTGTTACACATTTGTGTTAATAAAATTTATAATAACCTTATGCATTACTAATGTATGTGTGTGCATTCATACATTTTTTTTGAGAGTGGTTGTTAAACACTTACCAGCACCCAGGGCTCTTGTGCCATCCATGGGACAGCCGGTGGCCATGGTGTGAGGGGAGCCCAGCAGGATGCTGGGGGGAACTAGTTAGCAGGGAAGGGGCTGAGTGGGAGCCAGCTCTCCTGCCTGAGGGATGATGGTGTAGGAAGGCCGTGGACTCCAAGAGAGAGCCGGATTCACATCCCTGCCCCTCAGATGGTATAACAGCCACGGTGACAAGCAGAGCAGCAGAGACAGCCAACCAACATCACTCAACAGCCGGGAAGGAGTCACTTCTTCCTCTTCTGCACCAGCACATCCTCTCCTCCTATCCAGACTCGCAGAGTGTGGGCTCAAACACTTGCCTGGGGAGGGGAGAAGATGTGAATCACGCCAGAAGCCTGAGGCTTTAAACTGGATTGAGTTTTCATACCCAAAAGCAACTGGGAAGTGTTGGATTCTGTTGAAGACATCACTAAGAGCTGAAAAGGACAAGAATATTCAACAATATACAGTTCCAAGTGTTTTTTCTTTAACACCGTATTTCCATCTCATAGAGTCACAACTACCAAAAAACCTCACTGGGCTTGCTCTGAATAACAGTTACATTTTTATGGTATATGCAGTGGCAGATTCTCCTCTTTTCTTTGCCGAAAGCTCAGACCAAATCAGTGACCACCTTCATCAACATACTAGGAAATGATGGTATTTTTGTGCAATAATCTGTATTCTCTCTCTGTATATATTTTACAATCACTTTAACTTCCTCAAATATTTATTCTTGTCTTTTGTATCATGAGTAGTTGGTAAATCACCTCAATTCATTTTTCGGAAAAGGAGAACAGGAAATACATGAAAAATTGCACTCACCAGACGAAGATGCCACCGTTTGGGAATGGAGACGGGAGAAGTCTGTGACCATCCGTGGCACCTGATGGGTGCGGAAACCAAGTCACGGACGTTGAGGCGTCTGGTAGATGCTCAGATTGTGCAGACACAGGGAGGTCCTTTGTTAATCATTTCATTTCTTTTTGTTTTTTAACCTCAGGGTAAGAGTGTTAATAGCACTTCTTGGGTCATGGTGGCACATTTTTGTTATTAATTTATGCAAAGTGCCTCTTTTATTATCCTTTTATCCCCTCCTATAAGCGACCGTTCTAATGTATTTAATATCTACCTTCCTGTTCATATGCATTCCTGAAAACGCATCTTTTTGTTTTGAATGCACCTTTTAGCAAAGTTGAACATCTTTTCACATTTTTATGTTCTTGTATTTCCTTGCATTTTCTCTCCTGTGAAATGTCTGTTTCTATTTTCTTCCTTTTTGTTCTTCGGTTGTTGATATTTTTTCCAAAGTGATTTGTTGGGGTTGTTTTAAATATACGTTCTAGATTCTACTCCATTACGTACATGTGGACTGCAAGCATCTCCCTCCAGTTTGTTGTCACAAAAACCCTCAGTGTGTGACGCAGCTGAATCAACTTTTGTGAAGTGGGCACCTTGTCGGAAGTGCAGCGTTACCTGACCCGAAGCTCCCCGGGGGATCCGCTGATTCGCTCGTCCCTACTTTGGCCTCAAAGGTACCTGCAATCCTGATTTCCAGTATCAGAAGGTTAGTTTGCCTGCTCTTACATTTCATATAAGTGAAATCATACAATATTCATTCTTTTGTAGCAGGCTTCTTTTGGTCAGCAATGTGTTTCTGAAAATCATTCGTCTTGATGCACAGAGATGAGTTTGTTTTCCTGGCTGCATATTTTTCCATTGTGTTACTATTTATTTATCCATTCTATTTTTGATGGCCCTTTGGGTTGTTACCTGTCTGTGCAATTACAAATAATACTGCTATGGAGATTCTTGAAAATGTCTGGTTATACACATAAGGATGGATTTCTGTTGGGGATAAACCTAGAAGCGCGGTCGCTGGTTATGATCGCTGCTGCTGGGTACGGCCACACAGGTTTCCAAAGTGGTGGTAGAGTTTGTATTTCTCACTAGCAATGTATGAGAGGTCCTCCCATCACTTCACGGCTTTGCCGTCAACAGTTCTGTCAATCTTTCAAATTATATCCATTCAGGCCGGGCGCGGTGGCTCACGCCTGTAATCCTACCACTCTGGGAGGCCGAGGCGGGCGGATTGCTCAAGGTCAGGAGTTCAAAACCAGCCTGAGCAAGAGTGAGACCCCGTCTCTACTAAAAATAGAAGGAAATTAATTGGCCAACTAAAAATATATGTAAAAAATTAGCCGGGCATGGTGGCGCATGCCTGTAGTCCCAGCCACTTGGGAGGCTGAGGCAGAAGGATTGCTTGAGCCCAGGAGTTTGTGGTTGCTGTGAGCTAGGCTGATGCCACGGCACTCTAGCCTGGGCAACAGAGGGAGACTCTGTCTAACACCCAAAAAAAAAAAAAAAAAAAAAAAATTATATCCATTCCGTCGGGTGCCTGGTGAAACTTCATTGTTGTTTTAATTGCTTTTCCCCGATAACCAATGGGAATGAGAACCTAGTTATAGTCACTGGCCATTTTGATAATTTATTTTGTGAAGTGCTTGTTGAAATTCTTGTCATTTTTCTTTTGGTTTGTCCTTCTTTTTCATATTCATTTGTAAGAATACTTTATATTTTCACGGGTACAAGCCCTTTACCAGTTACATGTCTTGCAAATATTTTATCTCACTGAGTGGTTTGCCTCTTTAATCTCTTAATGGTGTCGTTTGTTGAATTACAATCGTCTGAATTATACTATGGTGTAATTTATCTTTTCCTTTATGGTTAATGCTTCTTGGTTTCTGTCTAATGCATCTTCTGCAATCTCAAGATCATGAAGACATTCTCTGTTTTCTTTCAGAAGTTTTATTGTTTATCTTTCCCATTTAGGGTTGCAATCCTTGAAGCTGAGGTTTGGTTAAAGAATGGAGATCCATCATCCTCCACGCAGGCATCTCACGGATCCAGCACACTCGGTGAAAAGACCCCCACTTTCCTTGCTCTGTGAGACCCACCTTTGCTATAAATGAAGAATCTTTTTATGTGTGAATCTGTTTTTGGACTCTTTATTTGGTTCCATTTTTCTTTCTGCCTCTCCTTACTTCAGTATGGTAAAGTTTATCCCCCAACACTGTCCTTAGTCTAGATTATTTTGTCTGTTCCTGGCCCTTTATACATATTTAAAAATACTTATTTGCTAATTTACACACACACGCTCACACAGCCTGTTAGACTTTGGAGTGGGATGGCATCGAGTCTACAGATCAGTTTGAATTAAACCAACATCATTGTAATAGTGAGCCTTCCAATACATGAACATGGTATATCCCCCCATTTATTTATGTTTTATTAAATTTATCTCATTAATATATATCAGTTTTAATTATAAATGCCTTGACTATCTTTTGTAAGATCCATTCCTAGTTATTTATTACTTTTGATGTCACTGAAAATGTTTTAAAATTTAATTTTCTAATTAATTGCTATTGATATAAAGAAATAAAATTGGGTTTTAAATATTGACTTTGTGCCCAGTGACTTTGATAATTTGCTTATCAGCTTTCACATTTAGCCTAGTTTTTCTAAGTAACATCAGGTTGTCAACAAGCCATGGCAGTTTATACCTTCCTTTCCAGTCTTTGTGTCCTCACGTCCCTGGTTTCATTGCATTGGTCAGAACTTTCGACCCTGAATAGGAGAGAGACAAGTGGCACCTTGGCTTGCTCCTGTTCCAAAAAGAAAGCTTTCAACAATTCACCTTTAACCACAAGGTTTTTTCTTTTCTTTTCTTTGTTAATTTTTTTGTGTGTAGATTATAAAATTGAGGAGTTTCTCTTTATTGTCGGTTGATGCCAGCTTTTTTTTTTTTTTTTTTTTTTGAGAGAGAGTCTCACTCTGTTGCCTGGGCTAGAGTGCCATGGCATCAGCCTAGCTCACAGCAACCTCACACTCCTGGGCTCCAGTGATCCTCCTGCCTCATCCTCCCAAGTATCTGGGATTACAGGCATGCGCCACCATGCCCGACTAATTTTTTTCTACATATTATTAGTTTGATGCCAGCTTTTAACACGAATGTCGGATGTTCTCAAGTGAGATGCTCATGTGATTGTGCTCCTTCACTGTGTTTGTGGAGTGAAGCACTGCGTGCCATAGACTTTAAAACTCATCTCTGGAATAGACCCAACTTGGTCATGATACATTACCCTTTTGAAAATCACTGTATTTGGTGTGAAAACTTTTTTAAAAAGTATCTTTGTTTCTATATACTTGAGTGAGTTTGACCTGTAATATTACTTTTGTCACGCACTTTTCAGGGTTTTTTTTTGAGACAGAGTCTCACTCTGTCAACCTGGGCTAGAGTGCCGTGGCGTCAGCCTCGCTCACAGCAACCTCACGCTCCTGGGCTCAAGTGATCCTCCTGCCTCATCCTCCCGAGTAGCTGGGACTATAGGCATGTGCCACCATGCCCGGATAATTTTTTTCTACATATTTGTAGTTGTCCAGCTAATTTCTTTCTATTTTTTTTAGTAGAGACGGGGTCTCGCTCTTGCTCAGGCTGGTCTCGAACTCCTGAGCTCAAAGGATCTGCCCGCCTTGGCCTCCCAGAGTGCTAGGCATGCCGTAAGTTTTGATCTGTAATATTTTCACCACCTTCAGTTTAAGGTATTTCCTGACTTTAACTTCTTTTTTGGCTGATGGGTTATTTAGAAGTGGCCTGCTTGTTTCTCAAACTCGTAGGAGTCCAGCTATCTTCTCACTACTATCTTCTAGCCTGAATCCACTGTGGACAGAGAATATGAGTCAATTCATTTGAAAATTTAGACCTTTCTTTATGGACCAGCTAATTGTCCGCTTTGGGAAATGTTCCACATAAACTTGAAAAGAACATATATTCCATAGTTGCTGGGATAAATTAGTTCCAGTTTGTTACTAGTATTGTTCAAATCCGTAGCCTTACAGATTTTAAAAGAGTGTGTCTGATTGCAGATACTGAGCAAGGTTTTTTATAGTGTTCAACTTGGATTGTGTGTATTTCCTTTCAGCCTGCTAATTTTTGTTTTAATATTTTGAAACTATGTTATTTGATGTATTCAGATTTAGGATTCCTGTATCTTCCTAGTGGACTGACACTTCCTCGTTATGAACTATCTCCACTTTCCTCTAGTAGTGCTTCTTACATTATGGCTTATTTTGGTTCAGTCTCTGTGCTGTGTATCCTGTGGGTTTTGACACTTGTATAATGACACGTATCCACCATCACAGGATCACACGGGGCAGTTTCACTGACCCAAAATTCCTGTATGTTCCATTTACTCCCCTCCCCTGCCCCGCCCTCCCCCTCAACATCTTTGTCGTTAATTGCAGTATTTAATTTGTGTACATGCAACAAATTACTAATATATTTCAACTCTACCTCTTACTGTTGTCTTTCTATTTGTTCCACATGTTCCACGATCCTTTTTTCTCATTTTTTAAGTATTTTAAAATTTTTCTTTCTCTTCTCTGTTAGCTTGTTATTTATTTATACACTCTTGCACTGTAAAGTTACCCCAGAAATTTCAACGTCTAACATAAATTAGTATTTTTAGTGCTTCCAGAACAACGTAAGGACCATGGAATACTCTAATTTACCTGCCACTCTCCCCATGTGCTGTTGCTGTCCTGTATTTCATTCTGCATCTGTTTGAAAACCCACGATCATTTTTTCTCACGCGGTCAGTGTTCATCTGCATCTCCCTGCTTGTTCACCGTTTCCATTGTTCTGCGTCCCCGCCTGCATTTCTGAGACAGCCAGAAACACGACAAACTTGCTTCAAAGAAGCAAAAATGAGACTGCTCCTAACTCGGCCTTTCTCCTGATACTGAAAGCCAGAAGACGATGGAAGACCTTCCAAGTAGGGGAGGACCGTAACTGTTGCCTGGAATCTATATATAAGGTTGAAGGCCAGGTTAGACACTGTGGGGGGAGAATTAGCAAATTGGAAGACAGATCAGAGGAAAATATTTAGAACAAGCACATAGATGTTAAAGGGTTGAAAACATTAAAAAAATTTTGAGAAACAGAAGGGACATAGTATAAAGGTCATGTGTAAGTGGAGTTTCTTCAAATAGAATAAACATCCCTTAAAAATGAACACGAAGATATTTCCAGATGAACAAAATCTGAGAAAAAAAGAACAAATGGTATTTAGTTATTTATTTTTAGAGACAGGGTCTGACTGTTGTCACTCTGTCACCCAGGCTGGAGTGCAGTGAGGCGATCAAAGCTCACTATAACCTGGAACTCGTGGGCTCAAGCGATCCTCCCACCTCACCCTCCAGAGTAGTGAGGACTATAGGCATGCACCACCATGCCTGGCTAATTTTTAAATTTTTTGTAGAGATGGGGTCTCACTATGTTGCCCAGGCTGATCTCAAACTCCTGGCTTCAAGCGATGCTCGCACCTCGGCTGGGATTACAGGCTTGAGCCACCACACCTGGCCACAAACCGTATTCCTAAATTCTTAACAACGTTATCCCTTCACAGAGAGATGGCTGTGTTGATAGACTGATTTGCTTCTAGCAGAAGCACGTTCCCTCAGCTGGAGGGCGGCACCTGTGCAAACTCACTACTGTCCGCTCACTCTTCCTGCTGGGGCAGTCCTGGCCACCAGCTGAAAGCTTGGTGTATTCAAGAGGGTCCCTCCCCGTGGTGAGGCCCCGAACACCAGTTTTTGTGTCCCCACACGGGAGGGACTTCTGAAAGCTCTACTGGAGTCTCGGCTTCCGGCCTCACTGGACGGGCCAGATGCAGCCCAATGCTGGGCTCGGCACTCTTGGCTTTGCTCCTCTTCTGGATCCTTCTTCAAACAAGTGCTGTCTGTATTACTTCAAGTGTTAAAGTTTTTCTCAGTGGGGTGGTTGACCCGAAACAACCCAATCAGAATATGCTGGAAGGTGAACTCTGTGAATGCATTTTTCAGCACAGTCACCCCTTGGTATCCCTAGGGGACCGGTTCCAGGAGTCCCTGCTGCAACCAGAACCCCTGGATGCTCAAGTCCCTGATATAAAACGGTGTAATATTTGCATACAACCTGCGCCCTTCCTCCCATGTACTTCACATCATCTCTGGATTACTTGTAGTACCCAATACAGTGTAAATGGTGTGTTAATATTAATGGTTGTTATGCTGTATTGTTTAGGGAATGATGACAAGAACAAAAAGTCCGAGCATGTTGAGTACAGACCTTCTTTGTTTCTTTTCCTGAATATTTTCAATCTGTGGTTGGCTGAATCCATGGATGGGGAACCCATGGACACGGAGCACCAACTCTATGTATAGATGGTACTGTGATGTAATGTTCATATACCTTTTATTCTGTTTCTTATTTTTCACAAGGATTCATGTTTGTAAGATTCATTTATATTAGTAAGTGTTCTTCTAATCCTTTTTGTCCACCCCACTGAAGCATAATGCGCCAGGGGTGCACGCACTGGGGTGCCTCCTAAGCCCTACCCTGTACATAACACCACAGTGAATATCTTTAGGCTCCCGTACAGCTGCGTGAGGCTTCTTTGTGATGGAAGCTACCCAGCCACAGAATTCCTGACTCGTATGGTGTGGTGTTACCTAATTTGACCAGGTAATGCCAGGTGATTTGAACTGGCTGGTTAACTCTGCCCTCTCTCTGCAGTGGATCGGGGGCCCTATGACCCCATAGTTTTAGCTTTTAGAGTGTGCTCATCTATTTATAGTTGTAGAGTGATTTCTTACCGTTGTTTGAATTTGCATTTTTCTGATACAAGCTAATGAATTCGAGCAATCGTCTTTTTCGTTTAGCTTCTTGAGTTTTCTCCTCATAATTTGTTTGTTCATGTTTTTGCCATTTTGTTGTTTATCGACACGTTTTCCTACTAGATCTGTAAGAATCCCTTGTAGGTTCCACATGTGCAGCCCTCGTCAGTTTTAGACACTGCAATTCTGCCGCCTCATAACCTTGTCTTTCTGTGAATACAAGTTCTTACTTTTAATGTACTCACATCTGTCAGTTTGGCCATACAGCGTGTGGAGTTTTGTCCTGGAGTTTTGTTGCAGAGTATTTTTCTAACCCGAGTGACAAAAATATTGTGCTACATTTTCTTCTATTTACTCGATCATTTTACCTGTCACACTTGGTTTTTAATCTGCGTGGAGTCCACTCTCAAACGTGGTTCGATCTAGGTACCCGCTTTAGTTTTTCCCCGTATGATGAGCCAGGTTTCCCAAGATCGTCTGCTGAATTTGTCCCACACGTTTGTCTGCTCTAGAGCCAACGCCACACTCCTGTGACCTTGAAGTGTGTCTTAATACCTGTTAAGGCAAATCATTTGTTTCCCCTTAAGATTGACTTCAATATTGATGGACTTTCATTTCTCCATATAATTTTTAAGTAAGTTAATGAGTTTCTTTAAAAAAAATCTGATAAATTTTGATTGGAATTGCATTCAATTTATGTATTAGTTTGGTGATACTTGACATTTTTTTTTTTTTGGAGACAGAGTCTCACTGTGTTGCCTGGGCTCGAGTGCCGTGGCGTCAGCCTGGCTCACAGCAACCTCCAACTGCTGGGCTCAAGCGATCCTTCTGCCTCAGCCTCCCAAGCAGCTGGGACTACAGGCATGTGCCACCATGCCCGGCTAATTTTTTCTATATATTTTTAGTTGACCAATTAATTTCTTTCTATTTTTAGTAGAGACGGGGTCTCGCTCTTGCTCAGGCTGGTTTCAAACTCCTGACCTTGAGCGATCCGCCCGCCTCGGCCTCCCAGAGTGCTAGGATTATAGGCGTGAGCCACCGCACCCGGCCTGACACTTGACATTTTTGTAACATTAAATGATCTCTCCCAAAAGTAAGACATACCTCCATTTATTTATATCATCTTCTATTTCCTTCATCACAATTTTGAAGTTTCATCACAGAAACTTTGGTTAAGCTAATTTCTAAATACTTAAGGATGTGTTGTCCTTGTGATTGGACTATTCACTTTTTTGTTATCATAATTTTTGTTGTATTGCTGCATAACAGAGAAATGTTATCAGTTTTTGAGTGAATCAAGTAATCCAAAATTTGATGATCAATCTTTTAGCTCTAATACTCTGTCTGCGGTGCCCGTGAGGTTTTCTGGTTAGATGATCGTTCGGTGGTGATGGTTTTAGCTCTTCCTCTGTTATCCTTAGTTTATTTATTTATTTTCTTTCTGTGTACTGTTGGCGAGGGCCTGACGATGGCTTCAACAGTACCAGTAAAAATGGGCACTCTTGTATTGTTATTTGAGCAAGAAACGTGTCTAAAGTTTCTCCGTCGCGAATAAGACGGGCTGCCAGTGTTTGGTGTAAAACTTTATCAAGTTAAGGAAGTTCAACTCTTCTATATTGCTAGGAATTTTTTTTTCGTTAACAGGCATTGAGCGTTACTAAATACTTTTTCTCTATCAGTTGAGATAATCACATACTGTTTTCTTCTTTAATCTATCACTGCTCTACGCTGCTGTCTGAAGCTAATTCTGACTATATGGTGGATACTGAGTATGGAAGCGTGTTTTCTTTGGGAGAGACCTGGACAAGCAATTTGGTTAATTGTCCCAAACTTTGTATTTTTCCTCTAAGCCTACAACGTTAAACTGGTGCTCCAAAGAGGGCTCTTCAAGACTGTAGTCCAACCTGGATAAAATGCTCTTGAAGTTCTCTTAAATATTGTCATTTTAAAACAGCCGCATCGTTATCTCTCTGTCTGACAACACTGTAGCAATTATTACTGTTGGTACAAACAAAAAAAGGTGCAAAGAATAAAAACAATGTGAGATATAATCAGGGGTGCCTGTGCAAAATGTCAGCTCAGCTCCCCTTCCTCCTGCTGGCGTTTCTAAAAAATGTGGTTCCTGGGATGCTTTTTATATCTAGTTTATCTGAATGTGTTTTATGAGCCATTTCTCAAAATATCCTTTGGGTCTCCTTCGGCCATGGTAATCAGCTCATAAATTGAGCTCATCAGCTGCAGGGCTGGAAGACATTGGTGCTGCCTAATCGACAAGGACTGTACCTGGGATTCCTCCCTTCAAGCAGCCAAAACCACGGCCGAGCCGCTGGCCGGGACAGGTGGCTGCAACCAAAACCCATCCATCAGGAGCTAGAAGCAAATTTGTGGCTCCTGAGATATTCTAAATCTCCTACAAGGCTGAATTTAATGTAAAGCTCGATAAGAAAAAACAAACTCTCCGTTTAGTTTTTAGTAAATAGATGCCATTTCTTGCTGTCACTTGTCGATGGTCACAGCTGAGTGAGCAGTTCTCGGGATGACGTCACTTGGAGCTGTGCTCCCACTTTTAATTACCGTTCGTGGCACAGCCTCATGAGCGCTGAGCCGCAATAGTCCACAAACGGAAGGCTGGCGGGTGGCCCCAGTTGTCTCGTGGAAGATGAGCGTGCTCTGTGACCGTGGGAATAGCCTGTTCTTGGGAGAGGACTGTCTCTGTCTCTGCTGTAAAGGGGAGAGCTCTGTCCCCCTCCTCGTTTGGCAGAAAGCCTTCATCTGTCACATTTGTTCCTGCTGCGGTTTCTGTGGTTTTTCAAAGAGAGCAGAAATGTCCAGCCATTCTGGTTTCCTCTTTTTCTGAAAACCCTCTATTATCTCCTCATGGACTGGCATTTTTGTGAAATTCGCCTTTGAAAAGGACTCTGTGTTGTGAGATGCTTATCTACACGTCTGGAAATATCCTTGCGGATCTGTGCTATCAGGACCAGGAAAAGTCGCTGTTTGTTCGACGGGCAGCGTCTCTGTTTGCCGTCTCCTTGTCCCCAGCAGGGGCGTGGACAGCGTGT
Organism: Lepilemur ruficaudatus; assembly: GCA_963574885.1. Lineage (NCBI taxonomy): Eukaryota > Metazoa > Chordata > Mammalia > Primates > Lepilemuridae > Lepilemur > Lepilemur ruficaudatus. The sequence continues at coordinate 79,985 of CAUYRT010020580.1, forward strand.
CGGGGACGAGGGGCTCCCGCCGAGGCTGGGCTCTGGGCTGTCGGGGAGGCTGGCAGACGGGCCAGACCGGAGTCCTGGGCAGCCCCGCCAGCTAGTGCCCGGGACAGATGCTCGTTCCTCAGGCCCTTGACTTCACCCGTAACAGGAATGTAAGACGAGGCGGTCCCAAAGGTGCCTTTCGGCTCTCGATGTCTAGCCACATTTCCTTCTCACCACCGTCACTTTATTCACTGAGGGATGCCCTGCACTCCAGGGGACGCGAGCTCTCTCCACAGTCCCCTCGTGTCACTTCCCAAGTGCCACACTGAGGCGTTGGAGATGGAGTTTATGTCAGAACAGGGGGTCCCGTCTGAAACCTCCTCTCTGGAGCCCATTTGGTTAAGACCCCTGAAAATCCCACGTGGTCATTCTCAGGTGTGGCAGGACAGCGTTTCAAGGTGTAAATGGTGGTTACTGAGCAGGTGGCCCTGCTCAGGCCAGCGGGGCAGCCAGTGGGGAGTGTCCAGGCCTCAGGTAGGTTTGGGGGGGCTTCCTGCTACTGGTCTCCAAGCGCCCGGACAGAGTGGGAACTGGAAGCAGCCGTCGCAGGGCGTGGAGTGACGCTGTGCGCTGCTGGGGAGGAGGGGGAGGACTGGCCAGACCGAGGCCATTCCCAGAGACCCGGGAAAGGGAGTGAGTTCTCTGGGCTCTGCCAGCTGGGAGATCCCGACTGGGCTTGTCAGCCACCCCGACGTGGCTGACCTCAGAGGACGTGTGGTTAGGAGACGCCAGGCAGAGCACAGGGCACAGCCAGAGAGCAGGGAGACGCCAGAAGGTAGGGACACAGGTGAGACACAGCGCTACAGTGCGCTGCGGGAGGTAACAGTTAGGACAGGCAGAGCCCACAGGTGTCCCTGACGGTAGACACAGAGGGACTTCCTGCAAGTTCCCTGCACCCAGCAGCCTGCAACAGACCCCAGTGGCCGGTCAAAGAGCAGAGAGGAGGTGGGTGAGGCTGTGAGGCAGAGAGACAGGCAGGGACACGTCATCCACAACCACTGTGTCTCTTTCACTGGCCTCAGGAGGGACCAGTGGTCACGGAAGCCACTGTCGCCAGTTTACTCAAGGCTGGAGGGTCGACAGGCCCCTGAGATGGAGCAGGTGTGTGGACCAAGGAGCCAGATGGCCCAGTTCAAAAGGCTCCTGCACCTCACCACCCACAAGTGACTCAACGTCCCTGTAACTAAGTCTCCTCCCCTGTGAAAAATGGGAACAGTGTTAACAACCACCTAGAGCCACCTGCATCTGGGCCCAGGAGGGTGAGGGCCAGAGTCAGCCCAGGGGACAGGGGACTTACAACTGTCCCTCGACAGCAATGGCCGAGACTCGGGCAGGGGACAGGAGCAGCTGCCTCATGGCTGCAGACTTTCCTTTTGGGGCGAGGGAAACGTTTGGGAACCAGGCAGGGACGGTGGCTGCACAGCATCATGATGCACTAAACGTCCCCGAACTGTTCGCTTCTCGATGGTTAACTTTATGTTATGTGAATTTCACCCCAAGTTTTTAAGAAAAAGTGAAATGTTTTGGGAAAAGCAAAACCAAACCAAATCAAAACAATTTTAAAAAGCCAAAATTCCAGGTAAGTATGCCTGAAGTCAGAAGACAAATACCTGTGTTAGCGCTTGGCGTGGGCTGACTCTTGCCCCTCCCCCCGTGACCTTATTTGGAAATAAGGTCTTTGCAGATGTTCAAGTTGAGATGAGGTCTTCAGGGAGGGCCCTAATCTGATACCACCGGTGGCCTTATCCACGGGGCGAATTTGGACACAGACAAAAACACGCAGACCCAGGGAGAAGATGCGAGAGGAATGCCCGAGGACACCCCACTGTCCCTCGCAGCCCTCAGAAGGAGCAAACCCTGTCGGATTTTGGGACTTCTGACCTCCAGAACTGCGAGTGATAAATTTATGTTGTTTGAGCCACCTAGTTTGCGGTACTCTGTTAGGACAGCCCAGGAAACTAATACAGCACTGGTGGCCTCTCGATGTCTCAGTTGGCGCCATGCAAAACCTGAATGTCCCCAGGAGACGCCACCCCCAGGAGGATGGAGAACTCTGTTGGTCCCGCCGCTCCACTTAAGAGTGGGCTGAACCTAGCCACGGCTTCTGGCCTGTAGGATGTGGCGGAGCTGCTGGGGTTGGATGAACCGACCTCGCGGCGCCATTGGCGCCTGCTCTGCTGCAGACTCGCGCTGCCGTTTCAGCCGGCACACGCTGTGGAGCCTGCTGCTGCCGTGTTGCAGAGGGACAGTAGGAACTGACAGTGACCTCCAGACAGCGGTCCCTGGCACATGGCACAGAAGATTCCGAGGCCATAACTGCGGAGGCAGGCCCGCAGCAGGTGAGCCACAGGCACCGGGTGGTCCCGCCAACAACCACGTGAGCTTGGAAGCAGATCCTTCCTGAGCCCTCGGTTCGCTGCTGAACATCCTGCTGGCACCTCGTTAGAGACCCTGCAGAAGAGGACTTGACACAGCTGTGCTCAGACTTACGCTCCACAGACACCGTGAAATGGGCGTGCGTTGTTTTCAAACACTAAGTTTTAGGGCAATTTGTTATGCAGAAGTAGGGAACTAATACGTACTCCTTATATTGTCATCCTGTAAAATTTCAGGTTTGTGGATTCTTGTCTGGTCTACTTTTAGCTGCTAAGTAGAAGAATAGGAAGCCTTCGTTAGGGAAGGGCTCAGATTCAGAATGCCGGTTTCGGGGGGGTGCGGCGGTGAGGACGGCTGGCAGTAGGGAACTCGCCGTGTGGCTGTGCACATGCAACGTTACAGCAGATTGAGGAATCCTTAACAGTCCATATCAAAGAACGGGCCGTCACTAGCATCCACTGTTCCCTAGACAGGATGCCGTTCAAGGGAACACAACTCAGAGAATGGTGTTCAACCTCCCACAGCTCATCACTGAGAGTGGCGGCATTTTTTCCATCCGCGACAGCTTCAGCTTCATTTGGTTTATGGCTTTTACTGAATGTTCCTAAAGTTGGCCACAAAAATCGACTCACCAGCACCCCATGGATTTTGTTTCCTTTTTCACTGAGATCCTGACATGGCAGATGACCGTATTATTGACGAGAAGTAAAAGGAAGGACCACATGTAGGTGACCTGACTTTCTGCTGTATCTGGGATGCTAATGGTAGAATTAACTATTAAATGGGAGTGCAAGGGGAGGGTGTTAATTACCCATGCATTTCTAGTTTTAGAGATATTTTCAGTAAAAGCCTGCTTTAGTTTGCTTTCAGTTTTTGACTATAGGTCAAGGTAGCTCTGAACAGCTCTTGTACTGCTGAGAGAGTTCTGGAAGGCGCCTGTGAAGGCGGTTCATATTACACTCACACTACATCTGCCCAAATTAGGATACCTTCAAGCTCCCACCTGTCCATTCATTCATTTATTCATTAGAAAGGTATTTATTGGATAGAGGAGATAGATACAATGGCACACACAATCAGCCAGGCTTGTGGCCTCATGAACTTGTGGTTTATTTGAGAAAACAGACGTTAATCAAATAATTAAATCACACTATATTGAGTACCAAGCACAGCTCCAGACGCTGCAGGGAAGGCTCCAATCAGAGAATAAATCTTAGAATAAACTCTGAAGGATTAGAGGAGTTAAGCAAGCAGAATGCAAAGGGAAGATTTGCCTGGCAGAGAGAGAGCACGTGCAAAGGCCCTGTGGCAGGAGAGAACAAGGTAAGTATATGAGAGTAGAAGGAATCTGTGTCCAGAGCGTAAGGTGATCAAGGAAGACCCTGGTAGTAAGTTTTGTACAGATCTCTGGTTAGAAGTGGCACGTGCATCGAATAACCCTCTTTCCTGAAATACCACTGAAACAATAAAAAAGGTGCTTTGTTTTTAAAAGCATAAACCCACAAGGATAGTGTGAAAGAAGAGAGAACAGCAGTAGAATTGTCTAAGCAGGTGAACCTACACCGGGGAAGCGGAGAAGCAATGTGATGCACACTGCAGCCCCAAAGGCTCCGTGACAAGGTGTTCATGCAGGTTGCTCACACCCCCAGGTCCCGGTTTATTTCTCACTTGACCCCTGACACCTCCTCCAGGAAGGAGACCAGGAGAACCTTCTCCAGGGGTGCTGGTCAGCCAGAGGTAAATACTTAGAATGCTCATCTTAGGCTCCCAACACGGAGAGAACACTGGAATCTCCCCAAAGATACAGCCCAGGCCGTAACCCTGCAGTGAAGACTGATCCCACAGTGACCCCACAGCTGGCAGCCCCACCCACACACGGTGCTCAGAGCCTGCAGTCTGCTTTCAAGGCCTGGCTTTTACATAGAAACCGGTTGCCAAGGATTATCAGACAGCCGGGGGGAAACAGCTGCTTGGCATCTGGGAGCTTCCAACAAAGGCAGCGCCTGGTGCCACCCCCAGAGACTCTGACATAATTGTCCTGGGGTGGGGCCTGGACAATGTGTTTCGTTTGTTTCTTTGTGTTTTTGTTGGTGATGAGTTGCTTCTAAACTCTCCAAGTGATCGATTCAATGTCCAGGTGGGACTGAGGGTAGCTGATACAGTGTGTTGAAAGAGTGCGGACTCAGGAATCCAAACACCTGGGTCAGAGTCTTCGTCCCACCAGGTAAGAGCCATAGCTAGACATGCATTCATGTCCAAATATTTGGACGAGAACAACAAAATCACCAGATTTCTGAGCTCTACCTCCAGTGGTCCCAGAATCTGCACCTGTAGCAAGTTCCCAAATGACCTGATGTTGCTGGGGTAGGGACCACACCTCGGGAACCCCTGACTTCGCGGCTAGGCGTGCTGGTTGTGGATTCAGACCCGGAACTGTTGAGTTCAAGCCTTGGGTTTTTCCATTCACCAGCTTTGCAGTATTAGGAATACCACCCAAATTCTCTCATCTTCACTCCCTGCATCTCTAAACTTGGCATCCTAACGCTCCCCACTCAAGGTGCTGTTGTGAGATTAGAGGGGAGGACGCAGGAGAGCTGAGAGTGCCATGCGTGACACGTGGCAAGGCTTCATGCTGTCACTGGGCGTAGCTCTCAATCTCTCGGCTTCATCAGAGCCAAGTCAGATAGGTGAACACGGCCCCGCACTGCAGAGGCCACACACGGAAACCCGGCTGACACAGGACGCTGCTTTGAAAATGACCAAGTCCCATGCATGTGTGAACCACCACTGATTTTGTTACTGTCATGCAAGAGCTAGAGTAGTCTGCATTCTGTTTAATTCACCTTTAAGTGCTTTTCCTAAGTGTCGTTCAGTATGTACTAAAGTTGTTTTTTTTTTTCCCCGAAGTTGAGCAACCCGAGGCCCGAGACATCACCCACAGCAGCATCCTGAGCCTCCAGCTCCACGGACGTACAATGAGACAAATAAAAAAATGTATTTCCCAGGGCCATTTAACAGATCAAAGTCTCATTAAAATGTTTTATATCGAAATTTGCTATTTAGAGAAGTGTGCGAATGTTATAAGTGTTGTTATTACAATGGAACTCTTATAATTAAGATTCAAAACGGATGATCTGACATCTCAATTTTAACGGGCAGGTACTGTCTTTCATTACCTTCAGTATGAAAAGATGACCTATAGTCTTCCCATTTATGATGCTCTGGAATGCTTAACTTACAATACAAAATCCTAGGTTGAAATCTGCAGTATTCTGGCAGGGAAATTGTGCATTTTCCCAGGAATGTTAGGCAGCTATTAGAATGTCATCTGCGGGACCTAGCTGTCTGCATCCTTCAACGGTTATACCCTGGGCTCTGACTCTGGGCCGGGCACCGTGGCAGGCGCTGAGGCCACACAATGAAGATGTGGCCTTGAGGGTCTACTGGGCGAGGAAAGGAGTCTGCCCGCCGCAGTGTGGCTCCCTACCAGGGGCAGAAGCCGGCTGCTGCAGAGCCACCGAGGACGGCCAGGGAAGTCGCCCCAAAGGAGACATGGGTAGCAGGCAGCCTCAAAGTGGGGGCATGAGCAAGGGGGGATCCTGAACCCCAGGAAGCCTCTGCAACGAGAGAGGGGGTGCTGTTTTGGGGAAAATGCAGAGTCTCAAACACTGCTTAACCTTTCCTCCCCAGCCACTACCCCTATTTGACATTATATGGGAACAATTTATCACATCAACTCTTTTCACTTTCCGTGCGTCCTTCCTGTCCCCGTCTGTATGCATGCGTGTTTTACATTATTGCAAACATATTGCGTATGCAAGTTATGTTCTTTTCACCTAACATCTTATCTGCCATGCTGGTCAAAGTTGACTTAATTATAAATTTAGTGACAGTGTAAACATTCTGCATTTGGTGTAACTTATTTCGTACATTCGTACATTGTTGGTTGTTTCTATTGTTTTAAGCACTATAAATCTTGCTGTATTCACATATTTATGGACACAGCTATTACACAACCATTGACTTTGGTTGTGTAATAAAGTGACCAAGAGAAAACAGACCCTGGCCTCGAATCCTGAGTTTGCTACTTCCTGGCTGTGTGACTATGGATGAACGATTTCACTTCCCTGGAATTAATTTCCCCAGATTGCTTGAGGCCAGGGATTTAAGACCAGCCTGAGCAAGAGCAAGACTCCATATGTATCTACAAAAAACAGAAAAATTAGCTGAGCGTGGTGGCATGTGCTTCTGGTCCCAACTACTAGGGAGGCTGAGGCAGGAGGATCACTTGAGCCCAGGAGTTTGAGGTTGCTGTGAGGCACAATGATGCCACGGCACTCTAGCCTGGGTGACAGAGCGAGACTCGGTCTTAAAAAAAAAAAAGAACAATAGCATTATCTACCTTAGAGAGCTGTTGTGAGGGTGAGAGGAACTAACACGCCAGTGCTTAGAACATTGCCCAGCACGTGGGAGACGACGTTACTAATGTCAACCTAAATAACAGAGAGGGGCTCTCTGAAAGAACAGGTGTTTATTTGGGAACAGGGCATTGCAATGGGAAGACACATGCCATGGTAAACTATGTGTGTATTCAGGGAAGCAAAGTCAGACAAAGGCTTTTAGAAAAAATGAGAATCACATAATTATTTTAAAATAATCATCCTTGGCAACAAAGACCAATAACAAGGGTGACGCTAGCCCAAGACTGGACAGGCAGCTGCTGGGCAGCAGTCCTCGCAGAAGAAGTATTTTTTGTGCAAGTTTGTGGTGCCCCTTGTGCGAGGCTGTGGTTTGTGTAGTCTTTCTTTGTTATCAGGCGTGCATGCGTGAGAACTCTCCCTTCCTGGCCTTCCCTGGCTCTCTTCCTCAGGGTTTCTTAACTTATTGACTCCATTTTGACTCTGACAACTTTCGCAATATTTAAGTTAGTGTTTTTGTTTACCTCGGCGTCTGTTAATCACACAGGACGCTTTGTGGGGTGAAATCCTTTGTCCACTTATCTCTTGAGTCTTTATTTCTCATCAATTCCGTGAGTTCTTTATGGGCTCTAACATTTTCTGGTGGTATTTTATCTCAGCCTGTTCTTCATTTATGTATTTTAAACATTTTTTACTACCAAATCTTTTGAACATCTCCTTTCTGATTTTTTCATTACATCAAAGCTCATAAATCAATCCTGCATCAAAATTCTAATATTCAAATCCATTTTTTCAGGTATAATTTGATTTATTGTTATAATTTTGTTTCAATAGACAGTGGTTTGTTTTCTATATTTTCCCAATAATTTACTATTAAATTCCTTATTTCATTTGTTGTAAGAGTATTATTCAAGAGAGCGCTTGAAAATGTTAGAGAAGATGGGATTTCTCTACTTTAAATATAAATGACTAATATTAAAACATATTATATTGAAGTCATAAATATGGATCAAAGTATTTCTACTTCAAAATTTATTGAGAATTTCTTTATGACCTTGGGAAAAATATAATCACTTCCCATAAATATTATGTTGCATCTGGCAAAATAACCATCGCTTTTATGCCGCCTCACAGTTTACAGAACCCTTCCGCATCCCTCGTGATCCCCAGACGGCAATTTGAGCGGCTGCTATTGTCTGATTTGGGCATCAGCGAGCCACAGTCTCATGTAATGATTGCATTTCTGTCCATTTCCCTCGGATGGCTAATAAATTTGTCTTTACATATTTTGTTGCCCTGTTGTTCAGCACATGAAAAAAAGGAAATTTATTGAGCTGCTATTTATAAGCACTGTTGTGTGAGCGCCTTCACACACAGCTCATTTAATTCCTCAACAACCCTGCGGCGTTGCTGGTGGTATTTCCATTGTCAGGGATGAGAAAATGGCGCAGGGAGGTGCTGGTGTCCCCAGACTCCTCTGGCTGACAGCAGGTCACTGTTCCTCCTCAAATTCACACCCAATTTCCCACAACTCCTGGCTGGCCACCACGGTGCCCCGAGCACAGGTCTGAAGATGTCCTGTCCTGGTTAATTCTACCCTTCATTCCTTTAGAATGACAACATTTCTCACAATAGGGCCCCTCTTTGAACAGATTTCCACTTTGTCCGCTGTTCGTATTCAAGGTCGGCCTCCTTTTGCTCTCTGCGGCTTCTACCCAGTATCCCTGGTCATTTGTTAGGGGTCTCGTCAGAGTTTGTTTTTATGTTTGCTATTAATCCAATCTTATCAGAACGTTTTCTGTTCAGTAGTGGGATTCATCACTGCACACATTCAGTTTTATTTTAATGCTTTAAAACGTGCACTAGAGAATTTCGTAGATTCTCTACCGAATCTCATTGCGGGGATTGTGGAAGACACTGCAAACCGCCAACGATCCCTCTGGCCAGAGAGAGTCATTCTTAATGTTTTCTTTTTGTTTCACACAAAACTGACACACTGAATATAGTGTTATGTCCTTTTTTTCGCTTAACACTGCCTGGTGAGCAATTTCTCCTGCCGTCGACAACACGGATTTTGGTGGCTGCACAGAGGCAGGCAGTATCGTTTTTCAATCATCTCCACCCTTTAAGTTATCTAGGTTGTTTCCAATTTTTGCTTTTATAAATAAAGCTGAAATAAACAACCCTGCAGTGAAAAGCTTTGACTCTATCTCTGACTGGGTCCCCTTGGTAGGTTCCTGGAAGCAGAATTGGACAAAGATTGTGGACAATCTGAGGGCCCTTGTGGCATATTACCGCATCACTTTTTATAGAAACTGTCCTAGTTTATAATCTCATTCTCTGTGCATCAGAAAGCACCCTTCCCCCCAACTGTCCCCTCCCGCACCAACACCACACACAGAGTCTGGAAAAGTCCTGCTAATTGGCTGCTGCCAGAGAGGAAATGGCACAGACTTTCCGACCAGGCATCCGGGATTAACTCAGGCTCTACGACTGCAAGTTGCCGGTCACACAATGTCTCAAGTCCTCAGTGTTCCTTCTCGTGGCAGCCACATTTAGCAACCACGCAACAAACGCTACCCTCCTCCCTGGGGAAGGCCACAGGTGGGAGAGTTCAGACGCCTCTCGTTGCAGTTAACCTATCCAAATCTCGTTAACTCCTTGCAGAATGGACTGTTACTCGGGGTCCACAGACACTAGAGGGCTTTTTCGGGGTGCACCACTCAATTGTGAAAATCCTAAAACTTGCCTTTGTAAAGTGTCGTTTGTGTTATAGAATAAAGATACTGCTTCTCTCCCAACAGGTGTTAGACGACCCGAGCCAGTGCTGTGCATAGTAACGTGAGACTGCGTGGCCCCAGTAACCATAGCAACATGCTAAGAGCAGGAGCTGTGTCCCGGAGCCCATGCAGTGCAAAATTGAAGAGCACATATGTCTGGCTGTCCATTGTTAAAATTGATGAGACAGGGTGATCTGGAATATTTAGGGGGGCACAAACTCTCCCCTTACTCTCAGATAATCCAGAAATGAGAGAGAGAGAGAGAGAATGTGTGTGTGCTGGGAAAGCAAACTGGTGCATCTCTCTCCTACTGAACACTCAGTGGTGTCACCTTGGGAGTTCGACAGTGGCCATGGCAGGAGTATTTACACCACGGAAATTGGCAAACACATCCCCCCAACCCCACTGCCCCGGACAGCTGGCTTGTTAAATGTTTTTCAGCAATGAGAAGGTCCCTCCTCTGGACTTGCTGAAATCACGCAAGAGGTCAAGTTCACCTGCACCCTCTTTAGCTAATTCCTTTCCCTTCTCTCGCATCTGATTGAGTTTAATTTGGTCCTGCCTTCAAGTTCAGAAATGACTTGTTTCTCTTCCCCTTAAGAATGTAGATCAGTTAGTATTTAATCTATCATAATAACTATCCAGGTCCATGTTAAAAACAGACCCTAGTTTTCTAAATAGCGTCCCCTTTGTCCACATGCCACGACTACTGTGTTAGATGCAATGTACCTCCCTGTACATGGGTTAAAAGTTATAATGGAGATCAAACACTTAGTATTTGAGAAACTTATGTGTTTTGGAAAAATAGCTTACCGTGAAAAGGTTTGTCTGTCATTTTTACAGTCCTTGGAGCCCAGACAGCAGATCTGTGAGGAAAACATAAAATGTGAAAAAATGGAGGGGGGGAGGCGAATAATACGCAGATCTTTGGGACTAGGGACCATTTCATTGTTCATTAGCGTCAGACGCGGTTTCCAGTCTGAATTACTTAACATTCAGAGCAGAAAGAAAGGAGGAACAGTTCTAAATGGGACCATCCAGGGAGAATCTTGGATGGGGTTCCTGCTCCCACCCGGCCCCCTACAAAATGCTTCCTTTTTTCTCTCTAGACGGAGCTGTCCCATGGGAGCCGATTGCATAACCAGGAATATTTTCCTAAAATTGTCTTCGGAACATTTTGTAAAATAGCCTCTAGCTATATTTTTGATAGACAAAGGCTGTTTCTTTGCGGGTATTTGAGTGTTCAAATGCCTTTGAGACAGTCCTCACCGACTTTGCACATGCTCCAGCACAACTAAAAGACCGGCTCGGCCACGGGGACACAGAAGTCTTCCACCACGTGGACCGGAAAGTCTTTCTATCTCAGGACGGTGAGTGCTGGAGTTCCCCGTAATTACTATTGAACACATAATTGCTGTACAATTAAAACATAATTATACTGTCATAGAATAATTTCACACTTACTCTAGCATAGTGATTTACAAAACCGAAAATGTAGTTTTGAAAGAACTCGGGAAGTTCCTTTCCACACAGCATGGCTAAATCCTTTAATAATCGGTGCCTTTCTGGGCATCTCTCCAAGATCTTCTGAGCTGTCACATTTTTAAGGTCAGTTGTACAAATATTAGTTTATCATCTACTCAGAGCTTCTGAAAACATGGTATTAGTTATCTGGAGTGATCTAATTATTGCTTTGTTTGGAAAAATAGATAAATTCTTTGTGCTTCTGAAACCTTGCACATTGCAAGAGCTCTAAACCTTGTCATAATTCTTTAGGATGAAGCATTACCAACTCTTCCTTGAGGTTCTGAAGAAGGAAAAAGATAGAAAAAAAGAAAGAAAGGAAGAAGGGAGGAAGGAAGGAAGGGAGGGAAAAACAAAGACAGAGAAAGAACGAAAGAGAAGAAGAGAGGTTTGCTTCCGAGGTTGCGAGGAAACTTACGGAGGTTGCAGCCTCCATGCCTCCTCCCTGCCTTCCTGTCCTGTTTTCTCGGCTCCTCTTCCTCCCATCCCAGTCCTCTGTCTCTTCCACCCCTTTCCATTTCTTCCCCCCATCTTCGTCTCCTACTAACGCTGAGCAGCTGCCCCGGGTTGCAGGTGCCTCGTGATGTGGATGAACACGGAAGGCAGCTCCTGAGTAGAGTCTCCCAAATCCGAGTCCACATATCCTGAAATGCTGACGTCATGATGAAGGGCGATCCTCCCTGTGGGCCGCAGGGGATTCTGCTGCAATGTCCAGAGTCGGACCGCGTTGGGAGAAGGCTGTCAGAACCTGGCAGGAAGCCGGCCTCCCTTGGGGAGGCCTTGCCCCCTCTCGCCTGGCCTTTCCATGGTTTAAGATAAAGAGGACCACCCTGGAAAATTAAGTAGCAATAATAATGACTTAGATAATCAGTGAGGCAGAGTTTACATTCTTGTGCTCTTGTTTGTGCATTCAGCAAATTAAAAAACACACCACAGGAAAAGCTCTCCAGGCCTGCCGCTTCTCCTAACCCCCCGGCCAGGCCCTGCCTCCGTGCTGGCCTCAGATACACCCACGCGGCACCTCCCCCCACCCAACTCCTACGCCGCCCACCAGGCTCAGCTTCGCATCTCTGCTGTAGACCAGAAATCAGATCATTCTAGAATGCTCAGCACTGTATATTTGTGTGTAATTGAAACTTTGCTCTGCTTACATGACAATGCAGGATTTGGTTTTGTTTGTTTCTTGTTTGTGCTGGGGTGGTGCCCTCCGAGACCCCATTTTTCTTTCATAATTATCATTTACTGTTAGGTATCTGCATTTTTGTGCTATAGGGAAAAGGGAATGCTTCGCTTTGTGATTCTTTGTGGTAACGGAATGAGCCAAGCCTGACCTGTTTGTTGAACCTCAGGTGTTCCTCATCACCAAAGGGGCTCTAGAAAAGTCTCCATGGAATATTTGGAGATTCGGGCATGCAAATCATACAGAACTAATATAGTATCTTCCCTAAGCTTCTTAAATTAGACAGAACAGCAATAACATTTAGGTAGATTAAGGGAAAAGTGGAAGGTTCTTAAGTTATAAGGATCAGAAGTAAAATTTACATAGGTTAAGAGAAAGGCGGGGTTACATTACATGGATTCTGGGGTGTCTCTGGGAGCGGAGAGCCGGGAGGAGCCGGTGCAGGGCTGGGAGGCTGCGAGGGAGAACTGTCTCCCTGGCTCTTCTCCGCGACTCTCGGGCCGCTGACCGCCTCTGCTTTCTCTTTGCAGATGGCTTTCTTTCCCTCTCTGACCCACCTGGGGGGTATACAACACTCCCACCTTCATGGGGCGCATGGCCAGCCACTTGCTGGCCGTCCAAACTGCATTTCGCATCATATTCCTGAGGTCAAAATCTGGCCCAGGTGTGGCTGGGCAGGTGGAGTCACGTAGGACAGAGACCAGCTTCACCTCCAGGACGCCGCAGCGTCACACCGACACCTGGACAGAGCGAGATAGCAGGAACCGCCTCCCTGAATCCTCCCCTGCCCAGCCCGGTGGGCCTTCACACCTCTCTTCTGCCTCGATTTCTTTGTCTGTTAATGAGAACGAACCTGTCCTGTATATTTGAGAGACTCAAAGGAAATTGCACATGTAAAAACCCTAAAATGAGTAGGAGGTGGTTTTGGTTTACTAATCTGAAAGCATCGATAAGCTTCCCTAGGGACTAAAATGACTGTCACCTGCGGTTTGTGTGTCGGGGAGAAAGAGGCTGAGTGCGGCCCAGACCCCGTGGGATCTGTGGCGGTTAGGGCCAGAAACCAGCCTCCGTGGGACTCTGGCAAAACCCATTGATAAGAACACTGGAAACACCTGCAGTGTTTCCGGGTCACATACGCTGCGGCAAGAATGCTGATGCCACGGGCTGACATTGACGTAATCGAAGTGGACTCCTCGTGGCCAGGAGACGGAGCTCGACAGCGGCCAGGGTCACTGTGACTCCTTTAAAGACTCTTTAAAACCTTGTAAAAAAAACAATTCTCTGCACCATATGAAAAAGAAGAGGTTGTAAATATAAATATTGAGTATTTTTTAAAGATGCAAAAATAATATTTATAATATTTAATATAAATAATTTATAATCATTTATAATCAGCACAGCTCCCGTTATGTGTACTATGTGCCGAAAACTATGCTATGTGTTTTACAGGTGTTATCTCAGATTTAATTCTTAAATCTGTGACAGGAGGTTCATCTTTATTTTGCAGCTGAAGGTCAAGGAGGCTCTCAGGTGAGTCCCGGGGACCCGGCCCAGCAGATGAAGGCTACACTCGGGGACTCACCGTGGCATGGAACGCAGCAGCTGCCTAAAGACTCGCAGGCAGGAATTTGTGCTTTTAAGTATATTTTCTTAAAGTGACCCTACATGGAATTGGAAAGACAGGGCTAAACAATCTTAAAAAAAAAAAAAACAACAACTCGAACTTGGGAAGGCAACGTTTGTTCATATAGTGGGAGCTGAAAATATCCTTGATTTCCTGAGTTTGCGAGAAGAAAGCCTCCACGAACCCCAAAGGACTGAGAGCCCCCAGACAGCGGAACACGTAAGGCGCCTGGAAGGTGGCGTGCAGGAGAGGCTGCGGAAGCTCCGGCCCCTTTCTCGTCCCCTGCCTGATGCGACTCTTCCACCTGTATCCTCTGTGATTCCTTTATAATACGTAGGTGAGAGTAACTGAAGAGTTTGCCTAAGCTCTGTGAGCTGCTCTAGCAAATTAACTGACCTTGAGGAGGGGGACATGGGAACTTTGATTTATAGCTGGTTGGTCAGAAGCACAGGTGACAGCCTACTGCCTGTGCCTGGCAGATGAAACAGGGTAGTCCTGTGGGACTGAGTCCTCAGCCTGTGGGATCTGATGTACAGTGTCAGAATTGAACTGAAGTATAGGACACCCAGTTGGTGTCTGCTGCAGAACTGGTTTTGGTGGAGAAAAATCCCCACACACGTTTTGGGGACCAGAGGGCAAGTATTCCGTGTTGAGTGTAAGAATAGGAAAATGTTTGTTTTTTCATCAGACCTCCCTGGAATTTTTTTCTCGGTTCTCCCTCCTCTCCCCGTTTCCACCTGGCTAATCCAAAAGGTCCTTATTGACTCAGGTTATTTTCTCAGGAAGCCTTTGCAGCCCCTCTGGGCCAGCCTCTACACACACACCTGCAGGCGTCCTGCTAACTCCTCCCACTTTGTATGGCCATCTATTTATGGCTGTTCTTCACCTTGGAGCATAAGCTCTCCACTGAGCTCTGTCTTCTTGTTATACCTCTAGCAACCAGCGTAGTACCTGGTGCAAAGTAATTGTTCCGTAAGCGTCTTGACTCACACTAAGCCTCCGTAGCAGGAATAGAGAAGCATTACTAGGAGCAGCCGTAGTGACACAGGCCAGAAAGGAGCCTTTGCGGAAAGGATGAACCCCTGATGCACCCCCCAGCTGTGGAATGATTAAAATCTGCCTGACACAGTGACCTGCGCAGAGCACAGGCGGCTGCCACCAGCCCACAGCGCCATGGTGCAGCGATGGCAAGAACGTGCTTTCGAAGTCCAGCTTGCCAGCCTTGGAATTAGGTGACTCTTGGATGTTTGTACTTTAAGGAGTTGTGTTGTTTCGAATCTTTGAGTATGGTTAAATCTTATGCATATGTAAGTGGCATGCAATTTCAAATTTGCATAATTTAAACTCACAAACCCAATGTGTATACTTGGATTGTAAGCGAAACAGAGAGGGGCTCTGATTGCCCCTGAAGCCAGAGCCGAAGGGAGCTGGGCCAGCAGAGGACCAGGCAGGGCAGACGCGGGTGGGGGCCCTGGCAAGGCAGGTGCCGGTGAGGGGCGGGCACTGCAACGGCAGTGGTGACAGAAGCCTGTCTGTGACGCTTGCTAGGCACAGGCAGGGCTCTGCGTGTGCTATCCGGTTTAATCCTCAGAATAACCCTCGGGGTGGGATCTGTGATGGACAGGGAAACTGAGGTACAAAGAGAAGCCGAGGCGTGTGGCCCAAGACTGCTGTATGAGTGTGTAGTCCGCGTCTCAAGCCGGCGCCCTGATTCCAGGTCTGCACATCCACGCCTCTGTCTCTGTCCCCCATACCCCTCTCTAATTCACGAATTTATGTTGTTGCCTCCTAAGTAAACCTTACATAGAGTCAACTGAATTCAACAACGGCTCCTTGGGCAGCCACTCCCTTAGGGAGCAGCTCCTCCCTGCACTCAAGGCATTCGCTGTACAGAAATTCAAGTTGCCCGGAGTCTCTCCTGCTTTACTGTGGCCACTTCCTCGAGTCTCTAAAGCCCAGAGTAACACAAATAAGCGAAACGTAAGTGAGAACGTCAGTGGTCTAGAATCGCTCGTGGAGAATGGTCCAAACCACCTACAACTGGAGACTGGACAGGGGTGCCCGCGGACACGGCGCTGCCACCCTGCAATTTCACTAGGCAGCTTGCCCCCAGCCCACAAACGCCCATCACCAAAGGGATGTGGTGGTTCCAAGGGAGAGACGCCGGTTTTGTGCCGCAGCAGCGAAACGGGACACCGTGTGTGTTTTGGCTTTCCCGGCCGCTCGCTGCAGCGGTCCAGCAGGCTGGCATCGGGGAAAGACGGTTAATAACACGATACGCGTATCTGGTCCGCCTCAGTCTCTGGAGGGAAATTTGCAGTGAAGGCTCTGTGATCAGGATCAGAGCTCGCCAGTGTTCACAGCAAGCACAGATGGGGGGCAGACTTTCTCGGGGCTAGCCCAGCCCGCAGAGCTACCTGTGCTCTGGTTTCTCGAATGCAAACCAAACCGAAACAAAATCGTGTGTTTCCCTCTAAGATTGAACGCAGATAGTCTTGAAAACTGAAACTCCATGAACCTGAGGAGTCAGGACTTTAAGTTGGTCCTAGATTAGGATTTCAGGGGTTCAGGCCTTTTGAGGCAGTCATTTTTGGGGGCTTAAATGAAAGTCGGTGGCAACAGAAGCTCCGGTAACAACGCCGAGCAGCAAGGCTGTGGGGGTCTGAAGACAAAATACGGATGGAACGTCGGATCATGATCCTGGTTTTCATGTTGGTTTACGTGCACTTCACCCCCCTGAGTTCCGTTCCTGTCATTTGTGAAGTGAGAGCAACAATACCAACCTACTTTGCAAGGTCTTTTTGTACTGGGAAAAGGTTGGTAAGAAAAACTCAGACAGGCCATGCATGCACAAGGAATACAGAATGCATGAAATACAGAATGCTTTAAAAACCTCATCAATATGGCAAAAATATTAATGTTCTTGTACACAGCTCTTAAGTTAAAAAAACAAATAACACAAGAGAAAAATGAGCAATGCATATGAACAAGCAATTGACAGAAGAAATACTAATACAAATGGCCATTAAATTTAGAAAAATATTAAGCTTATTAGCAATTAAAGACATGCCAATTAAAATGAGGAAACATTTTTCTGCCAGACTGGAATGTAAGACATTGATAATACCCGGCGCAGTGAGAGTGTGGGGAGCAGACACTGCTACACACGGAATGTGGGCATCGAAATAGGCTCTTCAAAGAGCAATTTCAAATTATATGTTTTATTTTTAAAAACTTAAATTTTAAAGTTTCTCATCTGTCGATAGGAGAATTCCGCTTCTAGGAGTTTATGGTTATGAAATGGAAGCTCAAGTGCATAAAGCTAGAGATAAGGATATTCTTAGAAAGATTTTCCTAGAAAAGGGATGCCAAAAGGAAAAAAAAAATCCCTACTACGTACGTATCAAAACGACAAATAGAATGTTGCCGATTCATATTCAAAGCTTTAAAAACCCTTACTATTAGAGAAGAAAGATTTTTTAAAGAATTAACTAAATATTCAACTCAAATGTCTCTCCAAATTCCATAAAATATCAAATTCCAAATATGGACACATATGAACCCAGACTTAGAAAGGTGTTTAAATTTCCCCCCTTTGTGTGGGATGAGACATTATTCAGCAAGGCTAAATGTGAATTTGCAGCTTGATTTGACCCCATTTGAAACTTCCCCAACCGTGGCTGAGTTTTTAGTCTTTATAGTATGTGTTCTGGGAAGAGAAAGGGCCAGCCTTGCCAAGAGGAGAAACTCTTGTCTGCATGTAAATCAGCCCCTGCTCCTGTTGTCATGGGGACCTCCTCATTTAAGAAACGGTCAGCTAATATCTCGGAAGAGTTAACGAGCTCCACAGAACGACTGAATTACGTTCAGGGAAATGACACTGGCCCAGTTTCTGAAAGCATCCGCGAAATTACTGAGCACATTGGTATCTGTGCATCATGTGTGGGTTGGTCCCATGTGGTGGTGAAAGGCATTACCCTGGAGTCAAGGCAGTTGTCCCGCAGCCTGCTCTACAAATGAAGGAAAGATAATACTGCTCTTTAGCCTTATTTTCATACTCCATAAAAATGCTATGGTTTGTGTCGAGTCATGAACCTTTTGCTACACAACAGAACAGCATCCAAATATGTGTAGCTGAAAATTGTCAGAATTGCTAGGAGAAGTTTTCAAAACACAGTAATGATGCAAGACATGAATGCAACTCGGAATTTGCCAGAGATAAGAAATAAAGACACGATCTGAACATTGCAATTAACCTGTCTAGTTTAACACACATACTGAGTTTCGTACCCTACTAACAGAGACAAGGCTTTCCCCCCAAATAGTCACGGAATATTTATAAAATTTGGCTATATGTAGGCTAAAGGAAAACCTAATTACTTAGCTCAAGGTAGAACTCACACTATCCTCATTACTTAATCAAAATGTATTAAATTTAGAAGGAGGCTGTAAATAATTAAAAAATAAATTCTAAGTATACTCAGACATTTTCAAAGCAATCTTTCAAATAGTTTTGAGTCAAAGAGCAAATCAATCTATAGTCAAAGTAAATTTACGAATTGTTTAGAAATTAATTAAAATGAGAAAACTATACATCAAATCTACAAATCAAAACTACAAACAGGACATGGTCAATTCATATTCAAAGCTTTAAAAACCCTTACTCTTAGAGAAGAAGATTTTTTTTTAAGAATTAACTAAATATTCAACTCAAGAAGTTACATAAAAACAAAAATGAGCAAAAGAGATATTAATCATGATAAAAGAACAAAATACGTTAGAAATAAAATGTATATTTATTTAAAATAATAAATAATATCAAGATCTGGCTATTTGAAAAGGTTAACAAAGTAGAGACACTTTTAGAAAGTGTGGTTAAGGGGAAAAAAAGAAAGAAATTCACACATATAGCATTTGGAATTAGAAAGGATCTCACTGTAGACATAAAACAAACTAGAAATTTTAAGGAACATTTTCTTCATAGTGGTAGTGTTCTTAATAGTAAAAAATAAGTAAATATTTATCAAGAAGAAAATCAAATGTCATATATGCATTCTGTGGAATAATACGCTGCCATGAAAAAGAAAGAACGTGTTCATAAAGATGAACTATGTATATGAAACGCTTTGTGTTTAAAAATTGTTGTCTTTGCTTCCATATACATCAAAAAGCTCCATAGGGATGCGTCAGAAATTGCTGACACTGGGTATGTGCTCGGGTGTAGGGCACAGTGGGACTGATCGGATGGGAAATGGGAAGGAGGTAGGTATTCACCGTACATACACTTTTTCCCCTTTGAAACCTGAGAATGTATTAGTCATTCAGCAAATTAAATAAAATAAAAGAATATTGTGTCTAGAATTTAAGCTAATGAATTTAGGAATCTGGCTGTGGTTGATATCTTTCCCATATATAATAAGTAGCCAAAATTGATCAAAGACGAGGTATAAAACCTAAGCCTGCTGGGCATCTCCACCTGGTCCAGTGGTGCATCTTTCTCACCTACTGCACCTGCCTGGAGACAGTGCCGGGCATGTTCTCTCCTGGGAGCCTTTTCAAAATCATGCCTTCTTCTCTACCCAGAGCTGCCACTGCTCCAGGCTGGACCATGCACAGCCCTCTGACCAGGCCTCCCGCCTTCTCTCTGTCTCCGCACCAGCGTCCTGGTCAGCAGTGGAACTTCTGAGACCACCACCTCTGCACGTGGCCGGGCAGGAGTCCTACCCTGCCCTGCCGTTAGCATCGCCTTTCTGAGCCGCACACCTCGTCAGGAAAATGGGAGCATTTCTAACAGTACTTCCATGACACGGCTGCTCCGAGGGTGGGATGAAATAGTGAAGGTAACATGTTAGCAGCAGGCAACACACGTGCCCCCGGTAAACTTCGTTCCTGTCACTGACGCTAGAATCTCACGGTGGCAGACACAGATGCGCGCTCAGCTCCACCTTCCGGAGCAGGTGGTCACCTGACAGCTCCCACCGGTCGCCTGCTTCAGAGCCCACCTTGGCTTTTGAATCCAGGCCACGCTCCTCAGGGAGGTCCCAGGCAGAGGGGTGGGGCCGAGCGGGCCTCCGTCACGGGGCAGCTCCTGGGTGGGCAGGACCGCATCAGTTCTGTGCCTCAGTCTGAGTGCTCCTCGCCTGGGTTGGTGTCCCGTCTCTTCCCTTCCCAGACGTCATCCCCAGCCACGCTCTGGTGCTCCTAACTCTCTCGGTGTCTGTTTCCGGAAGAACCCAACCGGCAAGCTTGTCAGATCTCTTTACCAGACCCCACACTTGAGGGATGTGCTTGACTTCTGTGTTGCAGCCACTGCCTTAAATTAGGCCATTCCCTCATTCCTGCACCCCGTAAGCTCTACTCATCCCCAGGGAAACATCCCGTGCTTTCTAAAAGCTCCCTGAGTCCCCCAACAGCTACACGCCCTCCAAGCCCTTTGGTCACCCCGTCTGTTCCCGGGGCTGCCTGGGTGACAGGCAAAAGCTGGCTTTGCAGGGACATCGGGACACCCAGCCCCTTCTTCTGGTGTAAACTCTATGGCAAGAATTTGCCTTAATTTTCCCTACACACTCTACGTTCTCAATAAATATTATGGAATTATTGGACTTAAATTAGAAGCTTCATGAAACAGATTTTCCTCTTCTTCCTTTAATAGATTTATCCACTTAATAGAATCATAAATTTAACAGATTTAACATAAATTTAACATTTTCCCCATGTGATTCTAATAAATGAAACCACCCTAGCCCTTTAAACATTCACTTGTGTTGGGGGAGGAGAGGGGATGTGTTTTCTTTTACATAGTGTTTTGATTTTTTAAAAAAATCTTAAATCAAAATTCCTTTATACGAGTATTGGTGACTGTGTTCACAAAGTCATCATGCACAGCTCAAGTGGAATCACACCCTTACATCAGCGTCCGGGCTGTCCTTTCCAGGTGATTAACACGGCCAGGTGCTGGGAGGACACTTGGATCACGAGCGTGGGAGCAGCAGGCCGCCAGAGCGCGCACGCGGACGCCCGTCCGAACTCTGGAGCGCGGCCTCAGCGTGGCGACGCACGCAGGGCATTTGGTGGCCTCACCTTGCACGTACTCAGCACCTGAAGGAGGACGGAAAGGTGTGAGGGGCAGTGGGGCCAGCGCTCAGCCCCTCCCCTGCCTGGCCCTACGACCCTCTGTGAGCACCGATGTCCTTGCCAGGGACAAACAGACTCACCCACCTCCACTCTGTCAGGTTCTTCAGGAAAGTAAACGAGACAACGGCCGAGGTGTCGGATGGAAGGCTGAACGAGAAGCGCGGGATTTGGTTGTTGGATGAATTTTAAATGTTGCCTAGTCCCATCTCCCGAGAGTGCAGGTGAGGGGCACAGAGAGGGGAAGAGATTTCCATGTCAGTTCTAGAAGAACAAGAAATAGGACCCAAGTCTCCAAACCAGTAACCCTCTGTACATCCTCTCTCTGCCTCACCGGTGGGTCTTCCCGTGACGACATTAACAGCTAACGTGTATGGACTTTACCTTGTGCCAAGTCCTTTTCATCCACTGGCTTCACTGGTCCCACCAAGAGCCCTGTGACGCTGGTACGATTGCTTCCCCTCCACAGTCAAGGAAACCGAGGCTCAGAGAGCGGCAACACTTGCCCGGCTGGTGATTGGTGGTGTAGGATCGGAACCCCGCGGCGGCATCCACAGTGCTGCTGATGTATCTAACCCCCAGCCAGGCCTCTCCCCGGAAGAATCTGCACGGCCTCCCAGTCCTTAGTAGTAATGGGAATTTTATTTCATTCTCCAAATGGGTATCGCTTATAATAGTTGGAGTTCATGCATATAGATAAGGACAAGTATATTATGTCTTTAAATACTGCACTTAAAGATGAATGGTATTAAATGTTTCTTTTTCAAATGTGTTTTTCTTTTATACTGATAGTTTCCCTAGCTTTATAGCCCATGAAAGAAAAGAGAAGGAGGAAAGGGTACACACAGACACAGACACACACACACTTCACCTTGTACTCTGCCCTTTTAAAAACTCCGAATTGTTCCTTCCTCAAAATATTTATACTTTAATTAAAATGGCCTAAGGCAAAGATAATTTTCATGGGAGATCACTCCTCACTGATCTCCAATTATAGGCAGTTGCTATAGTTACACCTGAATGAAGCAAGATCCGTGATATAATAACTTCGAAATACAAAACTTCTCCCCGAAATGTGCTCACTCTTCCACCATCTATTGGGCCAGTTATGAGGCTTTCAGGACCCCCTCTCCCTAATCAGCTTTCAGAAACATTTAGCACAGGGGAGGCGAAGGGTCCAAGGGAGAGTCAGGCTTCACAGGGGTCGTGCACCTCTGTGCTGTCACCGCAGCTTTTGAGATGACAGTGAGTAAGACAGTGACTGGCAGAATCTGTGACTTAGGGGGCTTAGTCAGCTCCAATATAAATTTCCACCACAGCTGAAGTGGGGGGATCCCACTGGCTGCGCTCGGCAGCCCCACGAGGGGCGAGTGTGTACTGCGTGCTTCTTTAATGGCTTCCAGTGAGGACAAGGCCACAGATAATCTCCCATTTCCTAGAACTGTCAGAAAAACAACAACAAAAAAAAGCATGTGGCAATGACTTCCACATTTTTTTCTGAAAAATAATTCCCCATTGTCCTTGTTTATTATGGAGAATGTTGAAAAACAAACATCAGATGTTAGAAGGCAAACATCAAAAAGGAGGATTTCTTAGATATTGAAAAATATTAACTACAAGTTAGAACCAGAGATACGGCTGTTTTTCTTTTATACGTAGAGCATAATCGTATTGGTTGATACATAGACAGTAATAGACATATTGGGAGCATTTATGCTTTTAATTCCAATTCTGTGTATGTCTTGGGAAATTCTTAGATTTTTCTTAAAAGCCATATAGACCCTGAGTGTACTGTCCCCTTCCTCTATGGCTTTTCCTTTATATACAGAAAATGAGGGAGAAAAGGGGCCTGGCTCCCTGTTGGGTCATCTGGGAGACCCCTGCAGGGCAGGCTCCAGGACACACGACCCTCGACCCTTGACCCTCAACCTTTGCCCGTCACCCCCTCGCCTGGGGATCAGGGAGCCAAGCTCACAGAGGCCTCAGCATCAGGGTTCGGACCTGGCCAGTGGACACCCCGCCTCTCCACCTGGCCTCTGAGCGCCTTTCCCCTACTGAGCAGAGCGTAAAGGTGACCTTGAGCTCACTGCGGGGCCACAGTGTCACCCTGTTACAGCAGTGCAGACACGCGGCATCTAGGACCCTGCCGCGGGACAGGCTGACCACCCAGACTTTTACATTTGGGTCTCCTTCACTTTTGTAGCATTTTTCCTACGTGATGCCCCAATTTCTTAAACCTTACATTTTCTCTTCCTTTTCAAGGGTTAAAATAATATTATTATTATTAACTACAGATCATTCTAAAATGTATTTAAACTCTTCTGTCCCTTCCTCGCTAAGGTGTGACTTTGGAGGAAGCCCTGCTCACCCACCCCGTGAGAGTCCGCCAGCGTCAACCGGCAATGGCCGATCAGGCGCCCGGACCCCTCCTTCACCCTGGAGCACGAGTTTCTCCGTCTGCATTGCCAGGTGGACGACGGCTGATCTTACTAACAGCACAGATCTCATTTCCTGATTTGCCGTGTCCCCCCAGACCAAATCCAGCTCTTTCGGGAGCAAAGACACGTCTGTGTCCGTGAATTGGCAGCCTGGTCCCAGGGTGGTGCTTCCCAAAGTCCCCAACGTCCTCGCCCGGCCAGCGGCCTGGCAGGTGGTCCTTGGCCTCCCTCCTCTCCCAGAGTGACCCTGGCCGCACTGAGAATGCCATCGGTTGTGCCTCTTGGGTCCTACCTCGTGGCGGGGGACTGGGCACCGATTTAGACACAAGCTCCTTTCAGGCAATTTTTACGACCGTTTTACAAACAAAAGTGACTTGGGGTGGTTTTCAAGTCCTCTCTCATCGGTTGCCGGTGGCATTTCCTGTGTCCTTGGCCTGCGTACCTGCCTTCCTCCCTTCCTGCCCCTCTGTCCACTTCAGGCCCCCGCCCCTGGCCCCTCTGCCCGCCTTCTTATGCCCCAAATAATCTGTGCCTCTTCGGCCTGCTTACCTCCAAGCACAGGCCCAATTAACGCTCCCTTAATTAGGATTTATGCAGGAAATAATTAAAACGACTCACAAAAGCAAACAGGGGCAGGGCACCTCTTCCCGTGCTCCGTGGGGAGACCTGCAACCTCAGCCCAACATCCTCGCCCTGGCAGGCTCTGTGAAGATGTTGTCGGAGAAGGAAGTAGCCCTTCCTGCGAGCCAGAGACAGTTTTAGGGGCCTTGACTCTGTCATCTAACGGCTGCTGACAACTGCAGGGGCACTTGAGCGTGGAAGGGGTTTTCAGTGACTGTGCCCGGACACCAGGCAGAAAGCAGGACAGCCCCCGGCCACCCGGCACGTGCTCACCCTACCTGTGATCACGGTTCGCGTGGGACTCATGAGAAAACTGAAGCAGAGAGAGGTCAGGTGGCCACGGTCACCCCGCCAGTGAGTGGAGGCGGCGGCCTGGGGCCTGGGCAGCCTGGCGTGTGACGCTCTCAACGCTGCGGTGCCCACGCTGCCCTCACCATCTCAGCGCTGGAAAAACAGAACCAGAAACTTTGCACCTGCTTCTGAAAGGGCTGTGCTAAAATCAGGGCTGCACCCCGGGTGGGGCGACCAGGTGGACAGGATGAGTGAGTAGGAATTAGGGGACCCTGCCTGGAGCTCCTCAGAGCCAGCTCAGTGCAGAGCCAAGAAGGGGACCTGCGTCTTGGGAATCACCCTTGCCCCAGCCTTGCGGGACCAGCTTCAGACAGCCAGACTCTGCTGCCCCAGAGCGCTCCCCGCGCCCCTCACAAGGCAAAGGCATTGCTGGCAGAACCCAGTGCCCCCTCCACAGAGGTCTGCCACTGAAAGGGGGTCAGGGAGGGAGTGGCCCACTGGAAGGAGGTGATGGGTGTTGAAACCTCACGGGACTTTGGAAGAGCCGTCGTATCTCAGGCCTCGTCTTAGATCATAAGGTCACTCATACGGTCACTTACGGCCTCACAGATGAGGCAGGGAGGGGGAGAGACCTTTGGGAGGTGGCCTCAGGCTCAAGTTCCAGCCACTCCGGAGGTGCCTCAGTGGGGCCCACCCATGCCAAGGGACACAAAAAAGCGGAGGTTGGTGCTGAATTTGGGTTAGATAATTTGTAAGTGGCAACTGTCATCTGAACAAAGGCAGAGAGCTCTTTCTGCAGCGTGAGAATTTTGGACAGTGACCAGCAGGAGGACTGCATGGGTGCAAGAAAGCCAGTGCTCGACCCCACGCCTCCCCCAGCTTCTGCTCAGAGTGGACGCACCATCACCTCTGCCCACATTCCACTGGTCACAGCGAGTCCCCTGGCTGAGCCTAACTAATGGGAGGGAGGACATCCCACCCATGGGATGCTCTTGAGGGCAGGAGGAGAATAGTCGTGAACCAACACTGCAGTCTACCTCGCTCCAACCTTTGGGGGACAGCCACCTGTTGCCCCCAGTCTCAATTTATGGGTCCAACCCAGCCTAAAGCCTCTGGGAGGAGAGAACCAAGAGGGGACAGTTCTTACCAATGGAACTGGCTGTTCCATGGGCACCAGGCGAGGCACTGGGCAGAGTCGAGGCAGCAGGTGTTTTAAACCTCCAAGTCAGGCGAGGCCCCGGCTTTGCAGGGCTGGTGAAGTGGGATCAGGGACAAGTATAATAGAAAGTCCCCACCCAGGTGGCCTGGCTTCCCTGCAGGAAGGCCACAGAGACAATGAGCCACAGAGCACCTGCATGTAAGGAAATTAAATGACTCATGAGATTCATGAGCCATGAGCAGTCCAGGTTAAATGACAGAGAGCAAACCAATGAGGAAACCAGGGCTTATCACCAAGCGCCCAGTAGGACTTCACTTACTGTTCGGAACAATTGGGAGGCAGGTACTGTTATCCCTGCTGCCCAGAAAAGGGAGCAAAGACTTGGAGAAATTCTGTGACTTGCCCAAGTAAAGCTTGTTCTTTCTTTATCCCATCAGATCTGCTCGAATTAATTAGGCAGAGATGGAGGGAAGAGAGAGCGGCGTTTTAACAAGTTAGGCTGACTCCCTAAGACTCACAAAAGCGTTGCCATGGTCCCTCTGTTCTGCGGATGCGATGGCACTGTACCTGCTGGGTGGCCAGGGGATGCACAGGTGGGAAGTAGAGTCGTAAGGAATGCGCTCACAGAGGGAACTCCCATAATGTATCTGAAACCAAACTGGCGGCTGGGGCAGAGCCTAGAATGAACCTTGAACTCTCAACTCCCGGTGTGGGAATTGGTCCTCACTGCAGCTGGTTTCAGCTGCTAGTTCCTAGCTAGAGCCGGTCTGACGCTTCTGAAAAGCCGGGCGTCCCTGCCCAGCTCCCGCCCTCGCCATCACTCTGCTCCATAGCACGGCTGCAGACAGCAGTGCTATCTTCAAAGGACCTCGGTGGGTTAAGGGAGGCAATACCTTCCTACTTGCGTGGACACTGTCGTTCCTTAATCAGGGCGTTTTCAGACATATAGTCGCCTTTCTCTGCATCCAGCCTTCTGTGATCACCAGGGGGAAATGCCAAATCCATTACTACAATTTGCATAATCTGCCCTTTGATCTGCCGGATTGTTTTCTCCTCAGAAAAATGCTACTACGCCTAGATTCTTTATTCTTAACCTTTTGCACAATGAAAGTGTTTTCCAGCCTTCAGAAATTTCTTAAGTGGATGTGATATAAACTGAAAAACAAGATGCTTTATCCTCACCAGTCTAAGCGCTGGGCGTGCCACGTGGCTGGGTTTTTGCTGGGGCTGAAGGGCAGCCGTGACAGAGGCGGCTTCCTGGGATCACTCAGTGAAGCTGGCAGATGGAATAATCATCCTAGAAATGTCCCTGAGAACTTGGTACCGTTCTTAGTGCTATTCTGCAGTTCACTCACGGGAAGAGAGGTGGGACACCTGACCTGGCTGGAATCGGGGGCGGGGCTGTCCACCTGCTTAATTTCTTCCCCGGTCCTGGACCAGCACAGCAGAGCCCAGGATACTCAAATAGGCAACTGAGAACAGGTTTTACAAGCAGATCCTTTCAAACCAACTTTGTAAGAGTCATATTTGAGGCAATTAGGGACATGTGAAATGGGTATTGGGTAATATTAAGGAATTATTAATTATGTTAGATATAAATAGCATCATAATTGCGTAAGAAAGTGCCCATTTTTAACAAAGAAATGGATATTGAAGAGGGTAAGGATGCGATGGTCTGACATCTAGAATTTGCTTTAAAATATTTCAGAAAGAAGGAAAAAAAAGGAGGAAAGGTGGACGGGAGGTAGAAAAATGAATAAATGAATTATGGCAATTTCCTGGTAATATCTGAGTCTGGGTGATGGTAAATGGGGTCTTCGCAGAGACACTTTTGTGATGTTTGATAGTTTTCATAATAAAACAAGCAGGCCTTCCATATTCCTAACCTATGAATGAATGAAAACATCCAAGTTTCAAGAACAAGGCAAGCAGAGAACAGCAATACAGGACCTAGGATAAATATTTGAAACGTACAAAAGTCATTGCTTGACGACCAAGAGGAAACTATTCACCCTTCTCCCTGAAATTTCTTTCATGGATCAAAGGAAAACCTTATAAAGGGGTAGTTTTCTATTTTTGAGGAGATAAAAAGATATGTCATCTTTTAAACAAAAATACAATCATACAAGGGGAGAATAAAGCAGCTAATAAAATAAATGTTATCACTGTTGGAAGAAATTAAAAGAAAAATGGCACTTTGGTATGTTAAACAGCAACATGAAAAATAAAAATAGAGAAAAATATTCAAAAGCTGGAAATTTATTAAGAAATAAGAAGAATGTGAATAAAGATAACATTTTTGTTCATATGATTTGATTTTATCCAATGATGGACAACAGAGTATAAGAAATGAGCACTCTAGTTTGGGGACTATAAATTGGCACAGTACTTTTAAGGGGCAATTTAGCATTATCTGCTAACATTTTAAGACACATGCCCTTTGGCTCTGTAATTCTGCTGCTAAAAAAATATCCTGTAGAAATTCTCACATGTGTGCAAAATGATACATGCACAGAAATGTACAATGCAACCCCGTAAGTGTGAAAAACCAGGAACCATGTAAATGTCCATTCATTGGGAAATGCTTGAATAAACTATAATACGTGCATTTGACAACTTTTGCTACATAGTCAAGGAAGAGAACATCATAAATATGTCAACACTGACAGGAAAAGGAAGAGTTTCACTTTTATACTTCCATACTATAAAAGCACAAGCAAATTTGTTATTTGCATGATTTAATTAAAGGCAACACAAAAACATAAAAGAAATTTACAGGCATGTGAAATAGGGCCTAGAACTACAGTCTTTGTAAAGGGATCATAATTAACAATCAGGCTGGGCGCAGTGGCTCATGCCTGTAATTCTAGCACTCTGGGAGGCTGAGGTGGGAGGATCACTTGAGCTCAGGAGTTTGAGACCAGCCTGATCAAGAGAGAGACCCCGTCTCTACTAAAGATAGAAAAATTAGCCAGGTGTGGTGGCGTACACCTGTAGTCTCAGCTACTCGGGAGGCTGAGGCAGGAGGATGGCTTGAATGAAGGGAGTGACTTCCTTCCTGAATTGCTCCATTTTCCAACGCTGGAAGAATATATCCCCAAGTTTTTGTGTCATTCACAATGTAATGACTATAGACATGACATGCTTTAATGTCTAATCTGCATTATTAACATTTCCTCTATTGCTCCCATAAGTCTGAACAATCAAGAAAACAATCAAAGCCCTGATGTATAGCATTTGCCAATGTCTGTGGTGTAAATACTCCCACCAGGGTTGATTTCAAGCTGCCAGGGTGACATGACCATATGCAGACTGGAGAAGAGATTCACCATGGCCACCATCACATAGTATTTCCACCGTGAGATATTAATATTAATACGATAGACAAAACTTAAAGAGCAAATAGTAAATAATAGTAAAACGTAGTAAAAAAAATCAGGAAGTGATGAGTTTTAAGTATTTCTTGCCTTTGCTTTTAATACAATTTATCTAATTGTGAATTTTTGTAATTTACTTTTTAATAATGCCTGTGTTTAACAACCAGCTTGCAAAATTCCTGAAAATCTGACCATTGACTCTTTCAAGCCAGTACAAGCTGGTACTACCATTCTGCTGTAGATGGCTCCACAGAACGGCAAGAAAGGGAGAAAAAAATAGTCAGATATGTGTTATGACTGAAGCTAGAGGTGTGGGGATGGACACACATTAAGAGAGAGGGCCGGGCCAGACGCTTGCAATCCTAGCGGGGCTGAGGCAGAGGATTGCTTGAGGCCAGGAGTTTGAGACCAGCCTGGGCAACATAGCAAGATCCTGTCTTTACAAAAAAATAAGAAAAAATTAAGCCAGGTGTGGTGGTACGCACCTGTTGTCCCAACTACTCAGGAAGCTCAGGCAGGAGGATCCCTTGCGCCCAGGAGTTCAAAGCTGCTGTGAGCTATGATGACACCACTGCACTCCAGCCCAGGCAACAGAGAGAGACTCTGTCTCAAAAAAAAAAAAAAAAAAATAGAGAGAGAGAGAGAGAGAAAGAAAAAGAGAGAAAAGGAGAGTGGGGAGTGAGGATAAAGCAAGACGAGAGAGCAGAGGGTCTTTCCTGTCACTCTCCATTTCCCCATTAAGGACTTGGGGAGGAGACTGCATGGGCACATTGAGAAAGACCCCAGACCAACACTTCCAAGACGCCCTTGGCTCCCCCCAGCTGTGGAAGGCAGTTAGAATTTCTGTTGCCACCTGTGGGGGCACTCAGAGGTCACTGAAGTCAGGCCAGGAAGTTTCCCAGAGGAGCGGCCAGAGCTGGGTGAAAGGACCTTGTGGGCAGACACGGGGCCAAACACCTGAACTAAAGACAATGTGCCCCATCGTCAGACTCAGGGGGAACACGCCGGGGAGGCTAAGGTGGTACCATCTGCAGAGAGAGCCACCGGGCTGTGAGCAAGCTGGGAACAGACCACGGGTTGTGTCATCCAGAGACTGCAGCGTCTGTTAGAACATCTGGAGACACAGCCAGACTGACCTCACATCACCATCACCAGACAACGCACCCCAGGCCCTGGGCTGCCCTTTCTGCCCAGGCTGCAGTATCATTTACACCCTTATACTCAGAAACAACCTTCAGGGGGTCAGGGAGAGAGGGGCCATCAGAGATCACTTGATACAAAAGAGCCTGAGCTACCCTAGAGAGGGCCTAGGTTATTGGATCAAGGCATTTATCAGATTAGACAAAAATGTTATTTTCCCCCCTGCTACTCAGCTCCCACCAAGTGCAAAATCTGCAAAGGAAATCTAGTTTCCGTATTTTCTTGCTCTAGTAAATGTCATTTGTAACCCTACGAGAGAATCTTAATTGGGGATTTGCAAATTCCGTGTAAAGACCAGGCCAGGGTCCGTCTACAGCTGCATGCGCATTTACAGAGCAGGTCACTGCGGAGGGATTTCTGGTGAGGCTGCCGGGCAGCGTCCCTGGTGGGAGCTGGGGACGGAGCTGGGTCTGAGGCAGGGCGAGAGCTGTGTGGCACTCACAGCCCAGGGTCCCCTGCCCTCGGGGGTCCCCTGCCCTTGGGATGCAGCCCTCGCAGCTACAGGGAACTGCACGTGCGGAGGGAGACCGTTAGCTATCCCGACTGGAGCTGGTCGAAGCCCTGCGGGACAGAACACAGACCAGCACCCAGAACACGAGCACGTCTGCGCACTGGCCAAGGACGGCTGCCCACCTGTTGAAGTTTATCCTCCTCCAATACTGCGTTTCTGAGCCGTGCCGTTAAGGAGCCCGTTGGTCGAGCACCCTGGGGACTTCCTTCTCTCTCCTTTCATTCCCACAGTGGCTCCAGGCACAATCCAGGGCACAACAGCTTCAGTTTCCCACTTGCCTAGAGTTTGCTGGGGGCCGCTGGTTAGCGCAATTCTTGCTCCATCCCTGGAAGGCTCGCGTTCACCCAGGGTCGCGTGTGCAGGCAGCAGGGACGCGCCTCCAGCCTGACGGAGCCAAAGAGGCCGTTTTCCATCCAGGGCTCATTGCCTTGCTTTGAGAATTCTTCAAAAGCCACTTCCTCACACTTGGCAATTTAATGGTGTTTATTTATTTACTCCAGGTCTTTACAGGAGGCGAAAACCCCTCTCCTTAAAACCACACGTGCACTTAGAGTATTGCCATCTTAGGATTTTCAATCAGTTCTTGTTTTATACTAAGCAGGGCTTTGTGGGCAGCTTTAGAGGTGGCACCGATCCCGTCACCCCTCTCTTTCACATGTCGCTTATCTGGCTGGGGGAAGCACCCTATCTTTTGGGGAATGCCCGTGCACCCACCACCCAGGCAGGGCATCGCGGGCTTCCTGGGAGAGAAACAAGAGCCCTGGAAGTTCCCAAGGCTGAGACATCACATCTGCTTGGCATTCCCTCCAGCTGGCATTCCCAGGATCGGTTGTGGGCTTTGTCAGAACAGCAGTCGCCAAGTGTGCTCTTGGGCCCAATGAGCTGAGGCTGGTTTTCAGAAGCTGCTGGGGAGGAGGCCCCAGGTGCATTCCGCGGCCCTCCGGGCTCACCCCGTGAGGCTGTCCTCCTCCAGCCGCCCCCAAGGAGCAGTTTGTTCATCTACTTTCCTCACAAGCCTATTCGCTGTTTGCTGCTGTCTTGGTTGTCACCTTCCAAATTGACACCCCGCTTGGGTGGACCTCGGGGAAAAGGTACAATGGTCTCAGACTGGAACTCCTCCCATCCCATGCTCAGGGTGGAAGGTGCTCCGTGTTCAAACGCCCACTCTGCATTGGAATAGCCTGTGTGACTCCCGCCTTGTGTTAAAATAAGGGAAATGATTTTCTTCTTTGGCCCTTTTCTTGTAGAACCCCAATTGTCCCATTTTGGCTATGCCAGTGACCTCGGGGTCCCACGGGTGAGCTGGGCACCTTGAAGAAGATTCTAAATGAGGGAAAATGTTTTTCCTTCTTATCGTTGATCCTGATTGCTTCACAGGCTCTCGTGATAGAAACAGTCGTTTTGATGGAATTATCTTTAAAGACACCTGGATTGTGGCAGATTGCTATGAACCGTGGATGATACCTTTGAGTAAAAGTCTGTTTCCCATTAGGGTCCTTTTTGGGAAGTTACACATTTTAGCGAATCGTGGGCATTAACTGATGAGGCAGGAGGAGTGCCAGGGCTGCCCCACCTGCCTGCAAACCCATGTGCAGAGTGCTGGGTAACAACACGAAAAGTTAGGGCCAGGGTATTAACCACAGCTGCTGCACAGAGACCTGTGCATAGAGGCCACTCTCAGGGAGGGAGGAGGTAGCTCTGTCTGAGATATCATTAGCTAAAGCAGGAAAACGAAGGATGATAAGAGAAGAGTAAGCCATGGAGTGGAACACGCCTTTGCAAGATGTGTATCTGATGCAGAACTCATATGTACAAAATATGAAGAACTCTTACGTATCAACAAAAAAAGAGAAAACCTGATTAAAAGTGGGCAAAAGACATGACCAAGCTTGTCACAAGAGAAGCCAACCGATACACAAGAAGGTGCTCATCCTTGTTAGTCCTCGAGGAAATGCAACATAAAATCACAGGACACCCACAGAGGGGCTAAATCGAAGACGTCAGGTAAGAGACTAAGCGCTGGTGAGGTTTGGCGCCGTTAAACCCCTCGAGCGCTGCCAGTGGGAGTGTAAGCGGACACGACCACTCTGGAAACTGAACGTCCACGGGCCCAGTTACACCCCGTTCCCGGGCAGTACCGCACTCTCAGGTAGGCGCCCAGCAGAAACCCATGTGAACATTCACCAAAAGACACACACCTGGAAATGGTCACATCCCGGGCCCCTGAGTGAGGGCGAGGCGGAGGCGGAGGCGGAGGCGGAGGCGGAGCAGAGCAGCCGCCTGGCCTGGCTCGCAGAGGAGGCGAGGCATGAACCTGGGCTGTTTCAAGCCTGAGGTTTCGTACTGTATCTTACTGCAGCGTACCCCAGCCACACCGACCGATGCGTCTCCCCTCTGTGAAAACATGCACGAAGAACAGGCATTCACCCCGCGTGTCGTGTTCTCAGCCTAATGGGCTTAACGATCCAGCTTGTGGTCCGGCAGAGCGTTGTGGCTGGACCCCCCAGGAGAGGAGAGCCACTGACCGGTGCCCTCCCATCTTCACAAGGCCACTCCCGAATTCCAACCACTCTCCTTTGTGTACCCTCCAGAGACTGCTGGTGATCAGTCTAGCCTCTTCCCCGGCATGGCTTTGACACGGTGCAGAACAGTGCTTTAATCAAATCTGCCCCATGACATACTGTGCCCTAGACTGAAAATACACTCTCTATTCCATTATATCCAGCTAGCTAGACGTTCGATAGAGCTCCCCAGAGGCTCTGCACTGTGATCAGAAGACTGCACCAAGACACTCCAAAAATGCAAAGCCAGCAGCACTTGCAAAGGCCATCCTGAGACTCATGGACCTGAAAGAAGGTGGACAGAGAGAGGGAATGTGAAAGAAAGCTGTTGACTTGGCTCTTGCCAGCCGTTCGTGCCAGCTGTGCATAACCAGGTGTGCATAACCAGAGCCTACAACCCCACACTGGGTTGGAAACACCTATTGGGAAAGCGATAGATTGGATTGCCCTTTGCCCCCTCTCTGTAATAGATTATACGTCCAGAACTTTTTCCATGTGATTGGTGGGTGCCTCCCGGTGAATATGTGGGCGATAGCCTATCTCCAGTTGATTGAGAGCTCTGCCACATGACTCGCTTTGTTGGCCAATGGAATGTTAGTAAACAAGATGCTAACAGAGGCCTCCCAAGTGCCTGCATGGCTTGTCTTGGCTTCCTGCCCTTCTGCCATAAAAGGGACATGCCCCATTAGCCGCTGTTCTAAGCAGAATGAGGAGATTCAGTGAGCAGACCTGAGCCAAGACCACTGCCCGGAGCCAAGCCCAGCCCATCCCAGCTGAGCCCAGCAGAGCCAAAACCCAGACACAACTCTGTGAACAAGAAATAAAAACTGAGGTTCCGGTCCTGTTTGTTAAGCAGCATTTTGCAGCAATAGCTGTCTTATACAAAGAACAAAAGCCAAACATAGGTGTTTCCTCTATTAAAGAGTGACATCTGAGATGTACCTGTTTTCATGCAAAATTTAGGGAGCTATGACAACACACCAGTCACCAGGTCTTAGATTCATTCGGGTTCTGTTTTGCACATTCTGAGTATACAAAGACTTGTAATTCCCTCTTCTCTTTGAGCCTCGTGCCCCTGGCACCCGGGTGTTGCACTGAGCGTGGGCTGTTTGGGGACCGCACCTGGGGCCACGCTGGGGCCGCCACTGCCTCTTGCTGCAGAATTCCACTAGCCGGTGGAATCCTACTCTTGGAGGCTAATTCATCCCTTCTCCTCAGCATCTATTTTGACAGGAGAATCACCCTCAGCAGGTTCCTGAATAGCAGCTGCTGTTGGTGGCTGTGAAGTGCCAGTGACCTGGCGGGACGGATGCTTCTGCGGTCTGCTCTCCCCCCACACCCTGCCTGTTCTCAGCGCGGACGCTGCAGACCTGGAGGCCCAGCGCAGGAGGGGCTGGGCCTGGGTCGTCTCCTTCTCCATTCCATCGCATCCTGAAGCTTTTCTAACGGCCACTCTGGGACTCCTGGCACGTGCGCCACCCCCTTCCCATGCTTGGGGCTTCCAGACACGAGTCTCAGGTAAGGACTATCTGGGCCTTTAGATTTACATGAATGTCACTCAACTCTTCTCTTCCCCATTTCCCTCCAGTGTGGCTGTTTACACAGCTCCATTTATTCATCAGTAAAATCTGCGTCCTGTGAGTAAAGCCACGCTCTCATTGCCAAAAGCCAGAATCGTAGTGAGAGCATTTCTGGATGTCAGGGCGAACGAGGAGAAGCCGCATCACGGCAGATAAGTCCTCTTCACCTTACAGAAAGGTCAGACACGATGAAGAGGAAAATACCTAAATATCTCCTAGTATAAATAATGACCTGGCTGTGAAGCCAGGGAGAACTAATAAAAGCGCCTGCCTGCCGCTGCCCGACAGCCCACACCTGGCAGCTCTGCGTGGCCAGGCCACAGAGACTCTTGCTGGTTCTCTGGTCCCTGCTGTGGCATAGTCAGACTGGGTAAGTCAAGTCAAGGTGAGACCTGGGCAGGATTCTTACTTACGTCCCTGCCTGTCACTGGTGACCCCCAGCACTGTCCCTCTGACACCACCAAGGTCAAGGGGCAGCAAAGCTCAAAGCCACTGCCCTGCCCCAGCCACAAGCTCCCGTCTCCACACATGAATTCTGGCCCCCGTATGCCACTTTTCCAATTCAGCTCACGTCAGATCCTGAGCCAGCTGGAGGACAGACACGAGGTTCAGAAAGGGGGACGTGATAAATCAGCCTCTCCACTGTGAAAGCTGGCCTGGAGACCTGAGCTGGCACCTGGGGGCACGGTCTGGCTTCCTGGCCCCTGGCCTGCTGGAAGCTCAGGGCTCTGTGCCAGGGAGGATTTGGCGTGCCCAGCAGACTGACTCAGCCAGGGCCTCCAGAAGGCAAGATGGGCCCGAGCCCATGGTGCTGAGCACAGGGAAGTGGGGACACAGCAGAAGACCTTCCCTGGGTCACATTTACCAAGATCCTCAACTAAAGTTCCACTATGGAGGAGGGTGAATCTGGTACATTGTCGATGTCTCTGTGGAAGGAGGCATCCTACCAGTTGAGCATCCAAACAGGTATTGATTAGGCAGGGTCATGCCTTCAACAGCTGCTCCATCACTTGGCACAGGTCCTCAATAGCCAGACAATCAGCATTTGCCAAGCAGGAGGGGACTGGTGGGTGCAGACATACGAGTTTCCCATCAGTAGCAACACAACACGCACGCACACACACACACACACACGCGCACGTGCACACACATGCTCACGCACGTACACGTACACTGCTGTGTGTAATAACCTATGTGACAACCAGTTATAACGTGTCCAATTGCTAGGATAATTGCATGAGCCCAGAAAACAATACTTCTGTCCTTGATGACTGGTGTCTCTGCGGGTGGCTCTGTTCCCATGATGAAACGGTGGTTCACGGTGATAATGGTGTGATTCCAGAGTGTTATTAATCTTCCCAAGTGACCTAGTGTATCTTTGCTTTGTACATGAGATGACACACAGGGATGTAGTAACAGAACTTTAATTTCTATGCCAAGAGGCTGGGTGTTGGATGCTCGTGTGTCTGACCATAAGCCCTAGGAGGGTGGTACTTTGTCACCTGTGGTTCCCGTCCCTCACTGCACCACTGGAAAGGCATTTTGGTTTCATGGAAAGAGTGTGTGCCATAGGGCTGTACACAGATCAAAGCCTGGTGGCCTTGGTAAGTTCCTCATCCTCTTCGAGCATCAGTGTCTTCACCTGTCAAATGGGCCTCGTGCCACCTCCTTCACCGTTTGTCGTAAGGGTCCTAAATTCAATCGGGTGTAGAGATTCTTCCACTTCCACGGTGCTCATCATGATTGATTGATGGTTTGGGGGTCAGAGACAATCTTGGAAGAACAAGAGGAGGCTGGAAGGCAGTTTGTGTGTGTGCACGCCTGCACGTGGGTATGCACGTGAATGTGTCCTTGAGTGTCGTGCTGTGAAGAATCGGAAGTTCTCCAGAAATGGCTGTTTGTCCCTGGAATGAGTGTTTTAGAGTAAGTACAAACATCTTAGTAAAAAATCGGCTCTCCTGGCTTTAGTAACTCTTTAGAGGAAGAGCAGGTGCGCTGAGCTGGGCCTCACTCCTGCGCTAACCGCGCTCTTGGGAAGTGACTTTCCCTAAAGGCCCATGCCGCACTTGCGAAGCACATGGGCACCCACTCAGTCGCCCTCCTGTCCACAGAGCACGTTGTCCTCCCCTTCCCCTGTGACACATTTCCAGGTCCCTGGAGAGCTGTACAAAGAGACATAAGGTGCAAGTCAGGAGAAGTCGCTGGTCATGTGTGCCTAGAAACCAGGTTACATAACCCATGCTTTCCTTCCGTCAGTGCTGGAAACAGACAAGGTGCCCAAGTAGCATCTTGAAAGTGAACAAATCTAGAACAAATCGCAATGAAGGAGCAAATCATTAATTAAGATGAACAATTCCCACCTCGACAAACTGGACTTTTGTAGATCAAAGTGCGTGGAGCAGCTTTGAAATGAAAGAACCAGCAGAAGGAACACAGCTGCGTCTAATCCCCGGATTAACGCTGAAATGAAATCATGTTTGTGAAATAGCCTCGCCCTCTCGGGCTGCCTGAGCTTCAGCCTGCGGGGTCTACTGGCTGGCGCTGGCCTCTGGGTCCCCCCAAACTGGCTCCCAGGGCGGCTGGCAGGGTGGCTGGCACGCCCAGCCTCGGCAGAGTCGTAAGCGCATCACATGGCCAGAGCGCTCCAGCGGGGTGGGACGCAGAGGCAGAGGGGCACAGAGAGCCCACGCAGTTCTCTATCTTCCCTTTCAAAGGACAAACCCAGAACCCTAACATTCTCACGGAGCTGACATGACCCTCAGGGGAGTAAGAACACTTGCTTTGTTTTTTTTAAACAGTTTTATGGAGGTGTAATTCACATTCCATACAATTCATTCATTTTAAAGCATACAATCCAGTGGTTTTGATATAATACATTAATTTTTAAAAACTGTGGTGATATGCATATATGCACATCCCTATGCATACCTATGCATGTGTATATGAGGCTGTGTAGACGGGGTGGTTGGGAAGGGCAGCAGCTGAGCACGGCAGAGGGGAAGAGGGAACAGGCCATTTAGGGGCTCCCTGGGAGGAAGGGGACAAGAGCCCTGCTGTGGGAGTGAGCTTGGCACCCAGGGTGGACGCGTGTGGCCAAAGCAGGGGAAGCCACTGAAGGTAAGGCCAGAGAAGGCAGAGGCCAGGCCAAGAGGAGGGGTTTGGTCCTACTCTGGGAATGACAGGAAATGTCTACCATTGGGGTTTTTGCAGAGAAGTGGCACTCGTGGGGACCCTGCTCTGTGGCTGGGTGGAGAAGCAGCTGCAACCAGCCACTGGGGCCCCTGCCCTGGGAGTTCTGAGCTGGGGAGATCAGGAGAGCAGCAGCTGGGAGGGGGCCAAATCCCCCAGCAGGGGAGAAGAGGAGCAGAAAGAGGCAGAAGGGAGATGAGTAGAAACTGGAGTCCCGCCTCACTTCAGACAAGAGCACGGTGTTCTTATCAGGACCTTTGACCTCCAATAGGAAGAAAATACAGGCTGAGCATCCCTAATCCGAAATTTGAAAATCTGAAATGCTCCAAAACCTGAAAGTTTGTGAGCACTGACATGATCCCCAAGTAGAAAATTCCACACCTGACCTCATGTGACACGTCACAATCAAAACGAAGGCAAAATTTCGTTTCATGCACAAAGTGATTAAAAATGCTGCAAAATTACTTTCAGGCTATGTGTATAAGGCGTGTAGGAAACATAAATGAATTTCATATTTATACGTGGGTCTCATCCCCAAGATATCTCATCATGTATATGCAACTATTTCCAAATGTGAAAAAAATCAGAAATCTGACACACTTCTGGTCCCAAGCATTCTGGATGAGGGATATTCGGCCTGCACAACTTGAGTGGCTTTCTAGTTATTCACAGGGTTGAGACACTCAGCCTGACTCTCTCCTGCTATTCCTCATATCTCACAATCCACATCTCAGTTTGTGGAATAGAACCTAGGAGGGAATCGTCCCCTACCCCAAATGCACACCCTACCCCCATCCCATCCTCCCCAGGCAGAATTCAAGGAGGGATTTCTCACTCTGATTTGCAGCTTGCAGATATAAAAGATTCAGGATTAGCCTAGTTTCCCTTCCCAGACTCGTGGGGTGGAGAGGGTGAGGGTGCTGCCCACGTGGGAGCTCTACCTGGTCACCAGCAGCTCTCAGGGAAGAGCCTGTGTCCCCAAAATGCCCAGCTCCAAAGGACCGTAGGGCAGAACCAGGGTGGCAGTGGTGCATGAGAAAGAGGAAGAGAAAGAGGAGGAAGAGGAGGAGGAGGAGGAGAAAGTGGAGATTTGCTTCGGCTTTTGTCTCTCCCTGCCCTGAAAGTGGGTCAGACCCAGAGGCAAGGGGTAGGGGACCAAGTTGACATCTGGGTAGATTCACCCAGAGGATGGTAAGGGTGTCGTTGCCACTCAGGGCGGAGCACAGAGCCGCGCACGGATGTGTATTACATTTACACTGACATACACGCAGGAGGGAACGAACCAGGCTTGATCCCTTGGAGAGCCTGAGCCAATGCTCGAGGCGGGGCGCTTTCAAGGCCCACACAGAGCAGGGAAATACTGTGCTTCTGTTACCCCCTTGGCTAATATTTGCTTAAATATCAACACACAGAGCAGCAGGGCCGGGGAGATCCGAAGGAGACAGAGATGAACTGGCAGGAGAGACCTTCTGCCTTGCCCCCTATTAGCCATGTGATCTTAGTCCCAGTCTTCAACCTCTTTGGGTCTTAGCCTCTAATTTGTCAAATTTGAGGCAAGACCAGCTGACCCTTAAGGTCCTGTTTAGCATTTCCATGAGGGGATCCCAGGACCCCATGAACTGACATTTCAACACATGTGAGATCCAGAGAAATTTCTAACAGGTAAGAATTTTAAGGATGACTGTTACCAGCGGAGGTTGTGCTGTTTTATTCTCAGAAGGCTCCTTAAGAATGAATAGATGACTCTATTCCTACACTCAGTTAAGTGCAATTTTGCCGGAGGGGAGAGGGCTGAGCCCGATGGTTTCTGGATTCCTGAACAGCTTCATCGTCCTATAATTCGGCGACTCCGTCTTTTGTGAGGGCTGATGACAACAGCCGAGAATCCCAGCGTAGGTGAAAGAAGTTAGTCCGAAAAGGCTGCAAGCTGTTATGGCTCCAACCATAAGACATTCTGGAAAAGGCAGGACTATGGAGACAGTAAAAGGATCAGTGGTTTCCGGGGGTTTAGGGGAGACAGTGGGAGACGACTAAGTGGAGGATGGGGGGTTTTAGGGCGGTGGAACTTCTCTGTATGATCCCGCAGTGGTGGATACATTTCGTTACACATTTGCCCAAATCCGTTGAATGTCCAACACAAAGTGTGAAACCTAATGCAAACTGTGGCCTTTAGTTAATAATAATGTATCAATATCGTCTCATCAGCTGTTGCAAATGTGGCACCCAGCGCAGGATGTGACCAGAGGGAACTGTGTGCCTGGGGCAATAGGAAAATACAGGGACTTTTCACTGCATGTTTCTGTAAGAAATAAAGTCTATTAATTTAGACAAAAATTCTTCAAAAAACTCATCTAAGCAGTTACCATGGGAAAAAATAAAAACATTAGTGGATTTTCTTATATTAGTTCTGGATTTTTTTTTTTTCAATTTTGTGATTTAATTCCATCTGGAGGGTGCGGAGGAGGCACCATGTTTGTATTTCAGTGTTCAAGGCCTCCAGAGGCTCATGAACACGTCTGTCTCCAGCACAGGAGAAACCAAGCGGTCTTTCTTCGCATGGAATAACACTGTAGTCGATCGCAAGTCCTCCAGCAAGGACTTTTCAAAAATCTGACATGCCATTACCAGAATATAATAATGACAGGGTTCATTTCCCCCTCTGCGTAATGAAAGCCCTGGATCTCCAACAACCCCCAAAGAGCTGGAATGGAGGAGGTTAAGGAAAGGGTCGCCCGAGTATTTGTCCCAGTCTGTGATGCCACCGTTCCTGACCGCAGGCTGCAGGCCCCTGGCAGGAGCCGGAGCAGCCACAGCATAGAACCGTCTTTGCTATTCCTTTGGGCTTAGGGTGCCAGGGCCTGCTAGATCATTCCGTGTGGCCCACCTCTCTTTGGAGAACATTTTTATCCACGTGAAAAATAGGTTAACATGAACCCCGACAGCAGTCCCCAAACTGCCATCCCCAGACTTCAGGAGGTGACAAACCCACAGTAGGTGGTGGTGGGGCTTCTCCCTGGAGCAGGGGAGAGAGGCGTGGTACTGTGAGCAAAGGCATCTTTTTCTGCATCCTCAACTTCTTGAGTTTCCAGCATTTGTCTTCCTCCCCCAACCCCACACCTCCACGCTGAAACAGGGTCTTCCTCGTTGCCCAGGCTGGAGTGTAGTGGCATTGTCACAGCTCACTACAACCACAAACTTCTGGGCTTAAGCAATCCTCCTGCCTCAGCCTCCCAAGTAGCTGGAAATATAGGCACGCACCACCACACCCAGTTAATTTTTCTATGTTTTGGAGAGACAGGGTCTCACTCTTGCTCAGGCTGGTCTCAAACTCCTGGCCTCAAGTGATCCGCCCACCTTGGCCTCCCAGAGTGCTAGGATTACATGTATAAGCCACCACACCCCCCTTCAGTTCTTTTGGATATATACTCAGAAATGAGATTGCTGGATTATATGGTAACTCTATTTTTAATTTTTTGAGGAACTGCTAGACCATTTTTCATAGTGGCCGCACCATTTTACACTCCCAGTGACAGTGTACAAAAGTCTGAATTTCCCTACATCCTCACCGATACTGGTTATTTTCTGGGTTTTTTTGTTTGTTTTGATTTGCATTTCTCTAATGATCAGCGATGTTGAGCATCTTTGCATACATTTGTTGGCCATTTGTATGTCATCTTTGTACCTCCCCTGCTTTTCAAATAAGGAGAGGGGTGGGATCCAGGGTCAGTGGCCCAGCTCTCTCTCCAGCTCCTCAGGCAGCTGCATGCCAAGCTAAGCCTGGGCTGTTGGGGCCCTCAGGGTCTTGATCTTCCTTGTCGGAGCTCTGTCCTTTGGTCCCATAACCCACCCTTACCCGTCTGGCTCCCTGCCTTTAGGGGAGGAGGGCAGGTGCTGGGATCCACTCACTGCCCCTTCTCAGCACCTCCAACAGCTCCTGGCCCACCTACACAGCCAATAAATGAATCCATGAGGGTATGAACCAAGTTCCTCAGCACTTGGGGTCGTAGTGCCATACTGAAAGCAAACTACAGTCTAGAAAAGCCTACCTATCAGTGAACCGGAACCCACATTTTCCTCATTTATTCCTGCGATTGCATTCAGCAGTCCTTCCCAGACTAGCTCTGTCTCCTCTCCTCTCGGACCTCTTTTTGGCACAGGATGCTCTGAGCCCAAGATGCTAGAGGAGACGCCTCCTGCAGCTCCTGTGAAGAGTCTGGTATCATCTTGCACTTGCTGTCCACACCTCATTTTCACTCAATACCACCCCCACTGTAAGCCTTTCTTCCCACTCTCCCAGACCAGTGACTGAGAAAACCGGGGGAAGACCTACCTAATTGTCTCTCATTAGTGCGGATTAGGTGGGAGCTAGCAGCCAAGGCAATCTGAGAAACGCGCCCTTTCTCTCCTTTCCACCGTGCTCTCTTATCTTTCTGTTTTCTTCTTGGAGAATGAATGTCTGCTGAGCCCAAACTCCCTTCCTGCCGTAAAGGTCCAAGGGCGTATGTGTTTGATACTCAACTCCAGGCTTAGCGATGCAGTCCAGCTAAATCCAAACTCTACATTCGTATTCTTCCCACGGTATTCAAGGGTTACATTTACAGCTACTTTGCATGCACAGGAAATCTCACCCAAACTCTAAACACTTGCAAGCACATCTTTCATAGACAAGCTATAAGTTACCTTCACTTAAAAACAAAATCAATGGGACCAATACCTGCCTTGCCAGGTCATCGTAAGGATTAAATAAAATCACAACTTTAAGGTACCTGGCGTGTTAGTAGGACCACAGTAAATATTTTTTATACAAATCAAATTTTATGTGATGACTGTGAAGATAACGATACCTAAAATGGACTAGCACGTTCCGGTTTAATGGGGCCTTTCTCAAGCTCTACCTTATTTAATCTCCATAGCAATTATGTGAGGCAGTTACTGTGCCACTGGAAAGAATGCTTGTTGCAAATTGTCTTGAGGTTAGAGATATTTCCTTGCCAGGCAGTGTCTGCCAGTGGAATTTTAAGCTTTTGGGGCTGGTGTTCCCTCCTTTCCCAGAGCAGAGACCTTGCAGCATGTGGCCGAATGAGCCTTTCCAATTCCCTTACTGCCAAAGGCGTGGAACTCTCCGTGTCACTGCCTCCTAACCATCCGTCCGTATGGCCAGCAAGGCTGGCTTTGCTTTGAGGTTGGGTTTTTTTTTGCTCTTTCCCTCTTTCCTCTTCTTCTTCCTCCCTCCTCTTCAGCAGCAGCAATTTCCACTTGGCACTCTTCCCCCCACCCCCACTTACCCCATCTCACGGGGACATGGAAGAGACCTTAGTTAACTGACCCTCAGTGCAAATTTAGGCAGCTTACCTTTTCTTGGGAGAAAGAGCGGGAAACTGTATTAGATCACATGCCATTCGTTCACAGCTCAGACTCCTGGGGAGGGGAAGGGGTGGTCTTTTTGAACAAACCCGAACCAGAGAGATGAATCTTTACACCAAGAGTTTGCAGGAGATACAGATGCTACTAGAAAATTACAAGATGTTTTGGTCAAGCAGCTCCTCTGGAAGGAAAGATTGGAAGTGGATGAAATTTCCAATCCTGGGGTCAATGTGGGACAGGCTGGAGTCAGGGTGACCAGGCCTTGTCAGTGCTCCTGCAGGAAGACGTCTGTGGGCACCTGGAACCCCCCAGGACTCTTCTGACAACTTCTGTCCTCGCGTGCCCTTCGCATTGGGATGTGGTTAGGTAATCCTTTCTCTGCCAGAGCAGACAAGGAAATCATGACCTCACTGCCTTGTGGACAAAGGAGATGATGCAACATGGACTCAACTCAAGAAGCCTTGGAGAATTCTGGAATTATTTGACAAAATGGAAACCTCGACTCGCAAAGCGAGCTCATGGATGCTCTGGGTCCTTTGCTAACAGATGCTTTCTTAACTCACGGTTTTCAGCTCATTGGCCTCAAAATCAAATGCCGAGACCAACTGTCAGAAGCCGTTTCACGAGTTTGACTCTTTATTCAGATCCAACAGCAGCACTGTTCTCCCTGCAGGCAGGGTCAGTGTCTCCCGCTGGCCCCTTAGGAGACGGGGGCGAGGGCGGCAGGTGTTTCTGTTTGGCTTGGCTTTGCTGTGTGTGTGTGTGTGTGTGTGTGTGTGTGCGTGTGTGTGTGTGTGCGTGTGTGTATGCGTGTGTGTGTTTGTGTGTGTGAGTGGTGTGGTGTGTTGAGACCCTTACTCCTAGCCGGTGCAGCACACAGGCGGACTCCAGAAAGGCCACAACAGTCTTTCACTTTATGCTTGAAGTACTTCCTCCCGACTCATATGCTGCCCACAGATGGGCGGGCTTTTCCCAAAACACCTTCCCTCGCCCAGCGGGCTCTGAGGCTTCGACCCAGCTCTCCTGAGGCTGCACAGGGCCAGTCTTTTCGGGCTGATGGGGGAAGAGCAGTCCTCCCAGTGGGCCGTCTCTCCCCTCTCCATATCCTCCACCCAGCGCTCTGTCTCCTCATCTCAGCACCCCTCCTCCTAACAGTTGTCCCGTCCCTTTCTTTTCCTTGAGGTAACAAGTTGCGACTTGTTCAACTTGTTAAAACTACAAGATCTCCTCTAAGAGCTGATGACTGTCTATCCCTCCAAGCAGCAGCTAAATGTTTAAGCCACGCTTCTGAGATAGCTTGCAATTCATTGTGGGAGGGCATCTAGGATCCAGAGAGCGTGGGCAGTTCAGCCCTGCTGTTTTTGGGAGCGTGAATAGCTTGCAGAACAAGGTTCATGAAATTGGACCTGGACCCTTTCTCC
The DNA here is from genome assembly GCA_963574885.1 of Lepilemur ruficaudatus. NCBI lineage: Eukaryota > Metazoa > Chordata > Mammalia > Primates > Lepilemuridae > Lepilemur > Lepilemur ruficaudatus. The sequence goes on from CAUYRT010020580.1 coordinate 124,769, forward strand.
CATTTGCACCTGCTCGTACACCATCCTGAGGAGCCTGAGTGATACCGGTACTCAAAGGCAAGTCATCATTCCAATTACCATGTGACCCCAGTGAGTTATGAACCACTAACCTAAAACCCTTTCAAAGCATACATTCTTCTCTGTCTTTCTATTTAGGACACCACACTGTGGGATTCATTTTAGCAAAGCAGTGTGGACATGTGATAGAGCAACAGGAGTGCGATGAGCAGACATCTCCTTGGGAAGAAATATCCCCTGGAGCTCTGGGGCTCTTAGAATTATTGCCTGGAGCCTCACATGAGTCCTTCTCTCGGCAGAACGGCCGATGTTCGAGACCCCTGCCATACTTATTTCCAAGGGTCTCCCTACTTCTTTTGACACAGCCTATTTTTGCAACCAGAAGAAGATGGTTCCTATTTGACAGATGAAAAAACTGAGGTTCATATTGGTTAGGTAACAGGCATGTCCTAAAGATATGCTGATGTCAAAGGTCAGCGTGGGCTAGCTCCCTGCAGGCGGCAACACCTAGAAAGGGATCATCGATGGGGGGTGCAAAGCTAGAGGGAGGGTGGGGAAGGCCTCACTGAGCTCCCAGGGTGCGTGGTGTTCCTACCTGAAGCCAGAGCAGATCAAAACCCGAGCTCCACCCCAGTGGCAGACCTGTGCAGGCTACGGCTCCTCCTTCCTTGGCACTGTGTGCTGACGCTGACGTCTCAGCCTCGTGGGCTGCCCCAGAGACCTTCTAGTAGCCCGAGGCAGGGACAGCTGCAGCCTTCTGGTGAAATTGCTGAGGATGAATTTGCTTGTTCCTTTCTGGCTATCAAAAGCGGGAGAAGGCTGTCCCCCAGGCAGAGACCGTGGGTGGAGGCCCAGGCCTGGGCACCTCCCAGACAGGCGGAGGGTGAGAGTGCCAGCGTTCCTACGGGTCAGAGTTTTGACTCCCCCTTCCCTCGCTCTCCGACTTTAATGGCCATTTGTGGTTAATGCACACAGATGCCTGAGATCTTTTCTGATTATTCATTCCCTGCAACTTTCCTCCCGGGGGTTGGCAAGAATTGCTTGGTTCGACTTTTAATAATGTCCCTGACTGTAAATGCTGTGGGCCAGGCTTCAGCTTGGGGTGGGCAGCTTGGGAAGTGGTTGTTGTGATTTCTGATGCGGATCCCATGGGCTTGCCTTGGGAGAGGCTTTCTGTCCATGGTTTCGAGCACCCTGCTCCGCTAGGAAGACCTGGCTGGATGAAAGAGAAACACTCTTGTTCCCATCTGCCATCTTTGCAAGATATGTGCTTGTCCTAACTAATGGCTCACTGCGGGCCATCAGGCTTTTGTTTATCATTCTCCTCCTTGGATTGAACCTATTTTAGAAAACAGATTGTAAAGAATATTCCAGAAGTTCACTTTTGTTGAGTAAACCAAAAATATTCAGCTTGCAAGTGATAACCTTTAAAAGATTCAATGCCCTTGGGAAAACAAAGTTGCTGAGTCAGGCGCTGAGGCCTTTGCAGGTTGAGTGGCAGCATTTTCCTTCTCACACGCCTCAGATTTCTAGGACAGGGGTAAAGGGATATGACTAAGACAGAGAACTGCTCATCACTTTGTAATTCTCAGCAATGAATGCAGCTTCCATTTCCGCTGGCTAAATCGAGCCTGCCCCTGGGGAGCACAGGGTGGATTGGGCTGCGAGAAGCAGCTTCATCCAGCCTCACCCACCAAGGCGGAAGTCCTGTGCTGCTCACCCCCCACTCCTCCTGCAGAGGCTTGCAGTCCGCAGGCGGGAGGTGCCCCTGCAGTCCCCTCTTCCAGGTGCAAGGCACAAGTTGCCAGATGAAAGACAGGGAGGGTCTAGGAGCTGTGGACCTCTGCACTCTGATGGGTGTGACCGAAGACCTGAGGGACAGAGCTGCTCTCTCGGCATTTGCTGACCAGTCAGTTCCCTCTGGGTCGTGATATCAAGGGCAGCATAGGATAGTCAGCCAAAAGGGCCAACAGCCCGGAAGGAGAGACACGCTGGCTTTCTGCATCCCTGGATAAGTCCCTCTTTCTGAGTATCTTAGACCCAAATTTAAAACCAGGTAGAAATGTTGAGCACTCAGCACAAACTGTACTTGCTGTCTGGAGACTCTTTGAAAGCCTGCTCCATCCAGTTTAATTCATTTATGGTGAAGGGAAAGTGAGATCGAGGGCTGTTCATGCTCCGTTGTCTTGGCACAAATATGAATAACACTCCCAAAGTGTCCCAGTTTGGATGATAAATTATGTGGTCCCCAAGAAATGAGGCAGGAAAGAAACCCCAGGGTTTTTAAACCACCTTGCAGGAAGAAGAAAACACTCCTTTGCCAGACCTTTGCATCATCATCACCACCATTATCATCACCATCACCATCATCACCATCACCATCATCACTACCATCACCACCATCATCATCATCACCATCATCACTACCATCATCAACACCAACATCAGCATCACCGTCATCATCATCACCATCACAAGCATCATCACCATCATTACCACCATCACCATCGCCGTCACGACTACCATCATCACCACCATCACCACCATCATCACCATCACCGCCACCATCATCAACATCATCACCAACTATCATCATCATCATTACCATCATCACCATCATCACTACCATCACCACCATCACCATCATCACCACCATCATCAACATCATCACCAACTATCATCAACACCATCATCACCACCACCATCACCAGCATCACTAACCATCATTACCATCATTAACACCATTACCATCATAATCACCAACATCAGCATCACCATCATCATCATCATCACCATCACAATCATCACCACCATCATCACCATCACCATCATCATTACCATCATCACCATCATCATCACCATCATCACTACCATCACCATCATCACCATCATCATCACCACCACCATCACCATCATCACCACCAACATCAACATCAACACCAACAATCAAAAACACCATCATCAACACCATCATCATCACCACCATCACCAGCATCACTAACCATCATTACCGTCATCATCACCATTACCATAATAATCACCAACATCAGCATCACCATCATCATCATCATCACCATCACAATCATCATCATCATCTTTACCACCATCATCACCAGCACCATCATCATTACTATCATTACCATCATCACTACCATCATCACCATCATCACCATCACCATCATCACTACCATCATCACCATCATCATCACCATCATCACTACCATCACCATCATCACCACCATCATCAACACCATCACCATCACCACCATCACCAGCATCACTAACCATCATTACCATCATCATCACCATTACCATCATCATCGCCAACATCAGCATCACCATCATCATGATCATCATCACTGATACTCCTTTATATTCATGCCAAGTTAGAAAGCATTATTCAATATTCTAATTTTATCCTTACAACATTCTATAGCCAATACAGCAGGAGTAATCATGACATTTAACAGGAGGGGAGGCTAAAATTCAGAGAGGAGAAGATACACACCTCTCCCACCTGTGTTCCATGATGGGGAGTGTGCATATCACACCACCCCAGGCCACCAGGCATCCCAGGCTTGGGCAGCTACCAGGAGAGAGCCGCTGTGCCTTTGGAATCCTGGGGGCAGCATGGCACCTCTGTGTCCTGCAAAGTGGCTCTTACTGGCCCTGAGCCACTGCAGGGACCTTGGAGCCAGGAACGCAGGCTCAGCAGGGTGACAGTGGGAACACACCTGCCCATCCATCAGCCTGGCAGCAGATATGTTGTGTGTGCACACGGGCCCTCATATGGACTCCCCGAGGTGCATGGCAGGGGGAGAGGTGCACGAGCAGAAAGGAGCCAACACCAGGGCTATTCGCAGCCCGCGTCTCCCTCTCTACTGATTTGTAAGACGGTAAAGGAGTGGTTTCCATCTTAATTCATCTTTGTAACCCTAGAAACTAGCAGAGCATCGATGCTTAATATATTTATAGAGAATAAATGGGTGAACGAGAGAGACAGGCATTGTGGACCTCTTGACGGAAAATCAATCCATCAATTAATCATGGCATTGGGCCCTGTGCTGCACCGGGCCCATGACGATCACCCAGAAATAGATGGCACGGCCCATTAATTCAGTCATTTGCTCAATAAACAATTTATTGAGTGCCTTTTCTGCACTGAGGGCTCCCTTGATTGCCAGGAGTTACAAAGCTGGACTGGTCTGGACACTCGGATCAGCAATCCGGAAGCACAACTAAAACCAGGACAGAGTCCAGTCCCATGCTGACCTGTGACGTCCTGACAGCCAGGCTGCGATTAGACTTAAGAAAAGGAGAAATCGAGGCAGGCGAGAGAGACTGGCAGAGGCTGCAGGAAAAGGTGAACCCAGTCATGCACCGTCCAGGGTGGGGTGCGGGTGGGGGCACAGGGAATGGTGTGGAGGTCACACGAGTTGTGGGATGGGCTGAGGAGGTCGGGAGGGAAGCTCTAGTTTAATTTTCCTGGGAACAAGTCTCAGGAAATCATGGGAAATAAGGTGAGGCGAGTATGTGGGGTCTACGGATCAGGGTGTGGCAAACCTCTCCTGTGAAGGACCAGGTAGTGGATGTCTCCGGCTTGTGGCCTCCCTGCGGCTCCGTTGCAGCTACTCGCTCCGCTGTGGCAGGGTGAAAGCAGCCGCAGGAAGACAGGAGGGGATGAGTGTGGCCACATTCCGATAAAACTTTATTTATGGACATTGAAACTTGAATTTCATATGATGTCACATATTACAAAACACTATTCTTCCTCTGATGCTTTCCCCGACCAGTTAGAGATGCAAAGACCGTTCGCTCTCGTGGGCCTTACAGAAATGAGCAGGTGGCTGCAGCGTGCCGACCTCGCGTGCGCAGGTGTTTCTCAGGCACAAGGTGCAGGTGCAGGTGCTGACTCAGCAGGTCGGGGGGGACCTGAGACTCTGAATCCCCAAGGAGCTCTCTGGTGGCGCAGATCCTCAAACCGCACTTCAGAGCCGCTGGTGCAGCGCCGGGAAAGTGCAGCAGGAGCGTTTGAGTGAGAGACCCCGCGTCGCCCGGCTCCACCGTGGGCAGAGTGCAGAGAGCCACGTGCCGAAGGGGAGGGAGAGCGGCGGGGTGGGGGGCGGCCCGTGGTGGGAGTCGAGGAGAGGTCGTGCCAGCACATCTGGGCCACCTGCCGCGCTGGGGAGGGGCGGCCCTCATGCCAGCCTTGAGTACGAGTTGGAACATTCTGCAACGAGGGCAAACACCCGGCCCTTAGTATTTCCAGGCAGCGTTGCCAAGGCATTGACGTGTGCTGTAACCAAAATGTGGGCTCTTTCCCTGATTTGCCTGTGTTGCTTTAACATGGATGGTAGTGGGGCTTAGTATCCAAAGAGGCAACCCTTCTTCATAGCAAATGCAAGTAAAAATGAGCCACGTGTCACCTGGAACCCACGTCCCCAGTCTCTATGCAAGAGCACAGTGCACGGTGGGGCGATCGGCTCCTGCTGGGGCTGGGGAGGAAGCAAACTGAAGGCCGAGGGCAAGAGCCAACCCTCCCATTGGCTCTTTCTGGGGACCCCCTGAAACGTGACAGATGGCAGCCAGGGCCCGACGGCCAGACCCCAGGCCTCTCCTGTGTGCATGTGATGTTCTCATGCATGTATGCATGTCGGAGACAGAGCCCGAAACACGCCGCCTTAACAGCAGCTTAATACATTTAATAGAGATTTAGTAATAATTAAAACACAAAATAAAGTACTTGCAATAGCATGGAAACCAGCTCGTTGCTATGTGCAAAACATGCCCAAATAATGCCTTTGTTTTTAAAAATAGTATAAATAACAAATGTTTTTGTAGAAGAATAAAAATACAGATAAGCCGAAAGAGGAGACAGGTCCCCAGGGTCCAGTGGCTCATCCCGAAGGCCTGTCCCCAGGGGCTGCTGCCGCCCTGTGAGGGAACCTCGCACCTGCTCCTCCTGAGAAACCCCTTCTGCGTCTCCTGGGCTCCACCGCCCATCGCCCCTGCATGGCCTTCGTGTGATCGACTCGTGGCACCACGGAGTGGCTGGACAGTCTGGACTTTAGCTTTGCGTAGACCCTGGTCAAGAGCGCACATTTCTCCTTTCTTTTTGTAACTTGTCCTGGTCTCCCAGGGGAATCATTTCTTTTGGCTGCCCTGCTTGAAAGCATCCAAGAAAACCAGCTGCTCTTGGTGCCTCCACTCTCTCCCGTGTTGGAGGCTGGGCCCCTGGCCAGCCCCCCGTCAGGCTTCATGGAAGCCCCTGCCCTGCTGGGTAGAGATGCATGCTTGGTTTTGAGAGCTCTGGTCGGTGCCCAGTCTAGCAGTTCTGTAGTCTCTCATTTGCAAATAATCTAGCAATGGGGGATGCATTTGGACAAGATGCTCCACTTTAAAATGCTAGTATCCCTGGGAGAGTTATGTGAGTTACTTTACCCAAACATCCAAAGGTCAGGGGGCCCAGGGTCCAGCTCTGATGGGTGTGAGTTACTTTACCCAAATATCCAAAGGTCAGGGGGCCCAGGGTCCAGCTCTGATGGGTGTGAGTTACTTTATCCAAATATCCAAAGGTCAGGGGGCCCAGGGACCAGCTCTGATGGGTGCGAGAAGCAAGCCCTGAGTAAATTGGGCATTCTGGAAAGGTGGAGCAGTTCCAGGACATGGCACTGATGGAGAAGGGGGACGGGAGGAGGAAGGGTGAGTAGAGAAGGGGCAGGCACAACTGCCCCAGGCACCACTGTGCTGAGGGCGCTGGCAGCTCCAGGGCAGCAGGACTCTCATCTGGGCCTTCCCAGGCGGCCTGCAATTCAGGCTGGGCGAGGCTTCTATCGGAATGCCCGGCTGTGGCACAAGCGTCCCAGAGCCCCATGTGTCCCACCACCGTTCTCTCTCCCACCTTCCCACCCTGCGGTGGAATCCTTTCCTTCCCGCAAAGCACAGAGAGAAGGAGAAGAAAGCAGGAGAGGGACACTCGGTCCCTGCCTTCCTCTCCCTCAGCGGCAGCCCCACCTCTGCGGGTTCCTGTGCCCGGAGGCCCCTGTCCCTGGAGACTTGGCCGTGGTGAACACGGGGTCCCCGGCTCGCTGACTCAGTGTTTGTGTGGCTGTGGTTGGGTTTGCTCGTAAATGAACATCTGGAGGGAAACGTCATTCTGGGGTGTCTTTGGGATCCAGACTCAGACGCAACACAGGTTGCTGAGCACTCACACTGTGCGGGGCACTCTCGGTCTCTGCCCCCCACCTTTTCTCTGTTACTCACCACCCCCACCCTCCCAGCTTCCTCTCCTGCTCAGCCCCGCAGCGTCTCCTCTTCCGGGCGCGGACTGAGTGTCACTCAAGCCGCAAGCTGTCCGTAGAGAAGGAAGTTCTTTCACGTGCTCCTGGTTGCCAAGGCAACCACTTCCTCAGGATCCAAAACATTAATATCTCTCTCCCTTGCATTTGTTGTCTGGTCAGATTTTTTCCTGTAGTGACATCTAGTGACCAACCACAGGGAAAAAAAACCCAATGACTTGTGACAGGCCTTGACGATAACATTACAGCCAGCAAGTAGACACAGACGTGGCCTCCAGCTGGGACATCCCACCATGAGCACCCCGACTCCAGCCGACCCCCAGCCCCGAGCTGCCTGGGGCACCTTGGGCATTTAATGTGTTCAGTGACTGTTTCAGGTCGTCACTTCTGACCACACTGGCATTTTTCCTGTACCTGCTAAGGTCGTGATGGCAATCTTTGCACTCTGTCAATTTTTATTTTGTGACCCATTCCAGGTCGGCTTTCTTCTGACATCCAGCAGGAATCCACACTACCTCTTCCCACTGTCCGTCACCGCCCCTGCAGGGGACGCAGGGATCTGAACACCAAGCTAAGAGTGCAGGGACAAGCAGTCACGTAACCAAGCGATGGTGATGTCACCCCTTTGCTGATCAGCGCCCCCACTGACTTAAGTAGGCACACGTGGGAGAATGACACAGAGTCTTCCCTGGCAGGCCAGGCCCCCCAACCCCAGGAGAAGCAGACGGCCAGCCCAGGATGAATGCAGGACCTGGGCGGTCTCGTGGTCCTGACACTGCCGGGGAGACCACGGGCCCCTTTCCCCAGGTCAGCCTGGTTTCCAACGTTGTCCACCGCGTGGCAGGTCCCACCAGCAGCCACATCCTTCCGGCCTCCTGGCACTCTCACCGTTGCAAGATGACTTCGAAGCTTGTCCCATCAAGAAGTGGAGTCACAGTGGCATTGAGAACTGTGCTAAGCACTGGGTGTGCAACACCAAACAAGCCAGCGAGAGGAAGACTGAGAGGATTCCAGGCACAGGGACGTCAGTGGGAAGGGCGGAAGGGAGCAAGAGCTCAGAAGAAAGGGTAGTGGGCGAAGGCGAGACTGCAACCGAAAGCAGCCAAGGGTGTAAGTGGGGAGTGGCACGTGCCAACCCGGGTGTAGAACAGCCGTCTGGCTGCTGTGTAGACTGCACTGCATGGCAGGGAGACGCTCAGGAGCTCTTCGCTGCAGTCCAGGTGAGCAAGCGGTGCCCCGGGATGGATGGGGGTCGGCAGAGATGGGGAGAGCAGAGGGAGCCCGGATCACTGTGGACACAGAGCTGGTGGGGACGCAGTGAGGACGGGCGGGTGGAACTCTCAGGGATGCAGCACTGGACGGTTCGGTGGGTGTAGTGGGGAGGTCACCGGGTTGAGCAAACTGGTGGGGGTGGTGCAGTTTGCTGAGATGGAGAAGACAGGGAGGGGCAGGGCGGACGAAGGAAATGACAACAACCTGCCGTGCCGAGCCGGAGGGGCCTGTGGAACATCCTGACGGAGTATTAGGTTGTTGACTGAAGGCATGACCTTAGAACTCAGAGGAAAGGAACGGACCAGAGACATAAATCTGGGAGGCATTAGAATGTAAATGGTATTTAAAGCCATGTGCAAGTTCTTGAGTTAACTTATTCACATGGCTTAAACTTGTGCTCTGTCAGATACAGTGACCCAGGCTGTATCAGCCAAGTCCCAGCAGGGGACAGACTGCTCGCTCCAAGCAGGATGATGACTGTGGCCTCCTGAATAACAGTCCCCAAAGATACCAGGTCCTAATCCCTGGAACCTGTGACTATTACCTCATATGGCAAAGACTCTGTGGATGCGATTAAGGGTTTTGAGATGGGGGGATTATTTTAGCTGATCCTGGTGGGCCCTAAATGCTATCACAAAATTTTTTTTTTTTTTTTTTTTTTTTTATACAGATTCTCAATCTATTGCCCGGGCTAGAGTAACATGGCATTAGCCTAGCTCACAGCAACCTCAAACTCCTGGGTTCAAGTGATCCTCCTGTCTCAGCCTCCCAAGTAGCTGGGACTTCAGGCATGTGTCACCATGCCTGGCTAATTTTTTCTACATGTTTTCAGTTGTTCAATTAATTTCTTTCTATTTTTAGTAGAGATGGGGTCTCGCTGTTGCTCAGGCTGGTTTCTAACTCCTGACCTTGAGCAATCTGCCCGCCTCGGCCTCCCAGAGTGCTAGGATTACAGGTGTGAGCCACCATGCCCGACCT